>JAJPUD010005272.1:116358-146611 GCA_023553655.1 Myrmecobius fasciatus | reverse complement strand
CACTAACATAATTAACATGTAGTGGATATCCTGCCATCTAGGGGAGGGGTGGGGAGTAGGGGGGAAAAATTTGTAACAGAAAGGGTTAATGTTTAGGAATTACCCATACATATGTTTTGCAAATAAAAAGTAGTAATAAAAAAAAAGATTATACCCCAAAATATCTTTTGTTAGATTGCACAAACGGTATACCACATTATAAAATATACATCCATCTTATCTTGGTAAAAATAAGAAAGCTTTATAAGGTAGATGTCATTAAAATCTTAGTTTCTTTGAAGTGTCCTCAGTTATTTCAAATGGAATTTCTATCACTTCCTGCTAGGTTTTATTGGTAATATATAGAAAGGCTGATGGTTTTTGTAAATTTATTTTATAACTTGCAAATTTATTAAAGTTGATTGAGAACCAATTTAAAAAGTAGAAACAAAGTAGACTATCATAGATTTATTGTTGTTTAGTTAGTTGTGGCCAACTCTTTGTGACCCCTTTGGGGCTTTCTTGGCAGAGATACTGCAGTGGCTGGCCATTTCCTTCCCCAACTCATTTTATAGATTAGAAAACATAGGGAAACAGAATGATATGACTTATCCACGGTCACACAGCTAATAGATGTCCAAGGCCAGATTTGAAATCAGTCACTCTTGACTCAAGGGCCAGAAGTCTACCTAATATATATACATCTGCGTGTAAAAAAAAAAAGTTATTTCCTCATCACCTTTTTTTTATTCCTTCCATTTTTCTTCCTGTCTTCTTGCTTATAGTCAGTTTCTTATACATTGGATCATGATAATGATAATGATGGGCATCTTTACTTCACCCCTGATCTTATAGGAAAGGCTTCTAGTTAATATTTTAAGAAAAATTCCACTTATTCCTATGTTTGAATGGGTGTTATATTTTGTCAAAAGCTCTTTCTGCATTTACTGAAATGATTTTTGTAGGTTATTATGATTAATTATACTGATAATTTTCCTAATACTGAATCTCTCTTGCATTCCAGATACAAATTCAACCTGATTATCATGTATTTTTGTGATATATTGTAATCTCCTTTCAAAGATCTTAAATTTCTACATCAATTTCATTAAGAAAATTAGCCTTTGCTAGAGCAGAGCGAAAAGTATATTACAAAGCAGCAGTCATCAAAACCACTTGTTAATGGCTAAGAAATAAGAGTAATGGAACAGTGGAACAGGTTAGGCTCGTAAGACACAATAGTCAATGACTGCAATAACCTAGTATTTGACATACCCCAAAACCCCAGCTTCTGGGATAAGAACTCACCATTTGACAAAAAAATGCTAGAAAATTAGGAAATAAAATGGCAGAAACTATGCATTGACCAACACCTAACACCCTGTTACCAAGATAAGGTCAAAATGGATTCATGATTTAGACGAAAATGGTGATAATATAAGCAAATTAGGAGAATAAGGGATAATTTAATTCTCAGATCCGTGGAGAAGTAATTTATGGCCAGAGAAGGACTAAAGAACAATATGAAATGCAAAATTGGTAATTTTGACTACATAAATTTTAAATTTTTGTGCAAACTAAATCAATGCAGCCAAGAGAAGAAAACTGGGGAAAAAATTTTAGATTCCTTTTTTATTGTTGTTGTTTGCTTCTGGTTTTTCTCCTTTTTTTTTCCTTTTTGATCTGATTTTTCTTGTGCAGCAGGACAAATGTGAAAATACATTTAGAACTGCACAGATTTAACTTAATTGGATAACTTGCTGTCTAGGGGAGAGAAGTAGTGGGGAAAGAGGAAACACAAGGTTTTGTAGGGGTAAATATTGAAAACTATCTTTGCAGGTATTTTGAAAAACAAAAAGTTATTTTTTTAAATTGGCCTAAAGTGTTTTTTCCTTTTTTGCTCTTTCCCTGATTCTTGGCATAAAATCCCTATTTATGTCACAGAAGGAATTTGGTAGGACTCCTTTACCTTTTTTCCCAAATAGTTTTACATAATATTAAGAGTTATTTTTCAAATGTTTGGGACAATCTGCTTGTAAATCCATCTGGTTCTGGGAATTTTTCTTCCAAAGTTTATTTGTGGCTTGTTTTGATTTTTTCCAAAGATAAGGTATTGAAGTATTTTATTTCATCTTATTTCCTCTTCTGATAATGTGGACAGTTTATGTTTTTGTAAATATCCATTTCATTAAGACTGTCATTTTTGACACATTAATGGGCAAAACAAACAATAATTGTTTTAATTTCATCTTGGTGGTACATTCAACTTTTTCATTTTTGATACTAGAAATTCTTTCAAAACTTGAGTTAAATCAATAATTTACCAATTTTTTTTCAAAAAACCAGTTCCTGGTTTTGTTAGTCTAAAGTTTTGGGTTTTTCTGGTTTTTCACTTTCAGTTTTATTGATCTCCGCTTTGATTTTTCATGATTTCTATTTTGATGTTTCATGGGGAGGGAAGAGGTAATTGTTTTTCCAGCTTATTTCATAGCATGCCCAAATGATCTGCTCTGTTTTACTGATATAAGCTGTTAGAGATGTAACACTTCCCCTAATTATGTTTTGGTTTCAACCCACGTAATTTGGAATTATGTCACTGTTATTATTTTTAATGAAATCATTTCTATGATTTGTTCTTTGACCCACTTACTTTGTTTTTTAAACCTGCAACATTAAAAAAAATAACTTCAGAATAGTTTCTTTTACAATCAAAAATACTAAAAGGTACAGTGTTAAAAAGCAACCTTTCATTAAATGCAAACCTTTCTATGATGCATTGTATCAATGTTTTAATATTGATCCTGATGCAAAAATTATTTTATGTTGCATCCTGGAACACAGAAATTGTATACAATAAAACAAGATGACTAATGCCAATTTGCTAATCTCCAACAGAGGGACTTTTTTCTCCTTTAACAAAAATGACCACTTTCTAAGTTTTTCAAAAGTCAATTTCAAATTTAAGTTGTACCCCATACAAATTTGCATTTTTAAAAAGAAAACTTTAGGATGAATAATGTTATGAAAGCATTAATAGAAAAAGCCTGAGCAACCAAAACCAGTTCTGCTGCTTGATGTACTTAATGTCAACATCTAATAAGGGACTTCAAAATAAAATTGTCACCTTATTACTTTTGTAGAATCCTTTCCAGGGACAGCTAGGTAGCGCAATGGATAGAGCACTAGCCCTGAATTCAGGAGGACCTGAGTTCAAATGTGATCTCAGACACATAGCACTTCCTTGTTATATGATCCTGGGCAAGTCACTTGACCCCAATTGCCTCAAAAAAAAATCCTTTCTAAGACTAACTCAATATGAAAATAAAAATAATTTTTACTATCTTTCAAACTTTTCCAGTATGGCTGTGAGTTTGTACTCATGTTTTGATCATTCCTTTTTTAAAATCATCTCAACCTGGACCACCTTCAGTTTAAAACTCATTGTTCTTGGATTTACTAAAAGCATTACATCTATGAAAATGATCCCTGGTCTCCATTAGAAACATAAAATCCCTAAGAGCAATTTCATTTTACTTTTGGATTCTGAGGATGACTTTCCATAATTCTTCATCAGTATAAATCAGAAAGTTAAGTTTATTCAGGCTGACTACCTTATTTATGGTCACAAATGGCATTGATAGTTTTCTATTATTAACTTAAGAGGTCAAAGGGAAAAAAAATTCAGATTTTTCTGGGGCAGGAGACGGGAGGAAGAATAAACTGAGATGGGAAGGGGTAAATTTCTTTTTATGGGAAAATAGTGAAACTCAAAACATGATCTAAAATTCCTATTCATTTTTCACTTAATGGTGTTTTTTTCCTAAGTACTATTATCTACAATTATTTTAAAATGGGTTTTCTCTATCTCTTGCTGCTGCGCTTTGTTGATAACACAGAAACGCCAAAGATTTATGTGGGTTTGATAGCTTGCAACTTTGCTAAAGTTAACTGTTTCAAAGTTTTTTAGTTGATTCTCCAAGTATATCATTTGCAGAGTGTTAAGTTTTGTTTCCTCACTGCCTACTCTTAAATTATTCAATTTGTTTTTTTCTTCATTGCTAAAGCTAACATTTCTAGTACAATATTGAATAATAGGGGATCTTTGTGGCATCCTTGTTTTACCTCCAATTTTTTTTTTTTTTTTGCTGAGGCAATTGGGGTTAAGTGACTTGCCCAGGTCACACAGCTAGGGAATGTTAAGTGTCTGAGATCATATTTGAACTCAGGTCCTCCTGACTTCAGGGCTCGTGCTCTATCCACTGCACCACCTTGTTGCCCTTTTACCTCCAATCTTTCCAGGTATGTTTCTAGCTTATTCCCATTACAAATAATGCTTTCTGATGGTTTTAAACAGATAATGTTTATCATTTTAAAGAAAACTCCCTTTATTTATAAGCTCTCTATTTAATAGGAAAAGGCATTGTATTTTGTCAAAAGCTTTTTCCTGCATCTATTGAGATAATCATGATTTTTGTTTTGTTACTGATATGGTCAATTATGCTAATAAGTTTCCCCAATATTGAATCAGCCCTGCATTCCTGGTATAAATTCTACTAGGTCTTAATGTATTATTCTAATGATAAATTTCTGCAATCTCTTTGCTAATACTGTATTTTAATTTTTTGCATCAAAATTTGTTGTTTTGGTCCTTCCTGATTTAGGTACCAGCACCATTATTTGTGTCATAAAAGGAATTTGGCAGAACTCCTTCTTTGCCTATTTCCCAAAATAGTTTCTGTACTATTGGAATTAATTACTCTTTAAATGTTTGATAGAATTCACTAAATTCATCTGGTTTTTTAGTTTTTTTCATAGGGAGTTCATTGATGGCTTGTTTAATTTCTTCTTCTAAAAGGGAGTTATTTGTTTAATTTTCTCTTCTGCTAATCTGGTCAATTTATATTTTAATAAATATTCATCCATTTCAATTAGACTGCCAAATTTACTGCCATACACTTGGAGAAAATAGCACATAATTATTTAATTTTTTCTCCTTTGGTGGTGAGTTCATCCTTTTCATTTTTTGATACTGGTAATCTTCTTTTCTTCTTTTTCTAATGAAATCTAAACAAGTTAACCAAACGAAAAGTTTATCTATTTTACTAAGTTGGGTTTTTTTTCCATAAAAACCAACTTTGATTTATTTATTAGTTCATTAGTTTTCTTACTTGCAATTTTATTGATCTCTCCTTTGATGTTTCAGAATTTCTAATTTGGCATTTAATTGGGTAAAGGTGAGGGGGGGGTTCTTTTTCTATCTTTTTTAGTTGCATGCTTAATTTCATTGTTCTCTCCTTTCTCTATTTTATTCACATAAACATTTGGAGATATAAAATTTCCTATAAGAACTGCTTTGGTTACATCCCTTAAAGTTTTGGGTATGTTCTCATTATTGTCGTTCTCATGGATGAAATTATTGTATCTATGATTTGTAGTTTGACCCACTCAGTCTTAAGAATTACTTTCCACTTAATTTTTCATCCATTTTTTCATGACTCTTTATTATATGTAATTTTAGTTGCATCATGATCTGAAAAGGATACATTTAATATTTTCTGCCATTCTCCACTGACTGTAAGATTTTATATCCTAATGTACAGTCAATTTTTGTGTAACTGCTATGTACTACTGGAAAAAAAAAAGATATAATCCTATCTCCATTGGATCTTCTCCAGTGAGAGACTTGCATGAGCTGATGCTGAGTGAAACAAGCAGAACCAGGAGATCATTATACACAGCAACAACAATATTACATGATGATCAATTCTGATGGACATGGCTCTCTGCAACAAAGAATTGTCTCAAACCAGTTCCAATTATTCAGTGAAGAAAACCCTATACACCCAGAGAGAGGGATATGAAATATGGACCACAACATAACGTTTTCATGTTCTCTATTGATGTTTGCTTGCATTGTGTTTCCTTTCTCTGATTTTCTTTTTTTCTTGTAGATAGGATTTTTCTTGTACAACTTGTCAAGTATTTCAACATAATTAACATGTAGTAGACTTCCTGCCATCTAGGGGAGGGGAAGGGACTGGGGATAAAATCTGTAATGGAAAGCTTTGTAAAGATCGATGCTGAAGAACTACCCATACATATGTTATACAAATAAAAAGCTTTAATTAAAAAAAAATTTTCTCCAGTGGTCTATCACATCTAACTTTTCTAAATTTCTATTCACCTCCTTAACTTCTTGTTTATGTTGTGGTTAGATTATCTAGTTCTGAGAGGTTGAGATTCCCTTGCAGTATATATAGTAGGGCTGTCTTATTTCATCGTGTTTCTCATTTAACTTCTCTAATAATTTGGATGTTTCTATCACTTGGTGCATATATATTTAATATTGATATTACTTCATTTTCTAGCATATTCTTTAGCAAGATGAAGTTTCCTTCATTATCTCTTTTAATTAGATTTATTTTTGCTTTTGCTTACTCTGAGATCAGGATTGAAATTACTGCTTTTTTACTTCAGCTGAAGCATAATACAACTTGCTTCAGCCTTTTACCTTTATTCTGTATGCATCTATTTAAAATGTTTCTTGTAAACATATTGTAGGATTCAAGCTTCTAATCTACTCAGCTATCCCCTTCCACTTTGGAAGAGTTCATCCTATTCATATTCACAGTTATGATTATCATGTATTTTTCTCCATTCTAGTTTTCCCTCTTTGTATTTTTCTCTCATCCTTTCTCCCCTCATCAGTGTTTTGCTTCTGACCCCCATCTCCCTCCCTTCTATCATTCTCACCCTTTTTCTTTCCCCTTTTCTCCTCATTTCTGCCCTCTCTATTAGCTTTCCCTGTTTCCCTTTTCTTTCCTTTTCCCCTCCTACCCTATACTATAGGGTATCCTATCTATCCTATATAAATAAGGTAAGATAAAGTTCTATATCCAACTAAGTATGTTATTCCCTCTTTAAGCCAAATCTGATGAGTAAGATTCAGATACTCACTCTATCCCTTCTTTCCCTCTACTTTACTAGGTCTTTTGTACCTTCTCATGTGACTTAATTTGCCTTATTCTGTCTCCCCTTTTCATTCCTTAGTTTTTTTTATCTTCACATCAAAGTCAACTCATACCCACATCCTCTAACAGCCCTTCTAACTGCCCTAACATACAGTTCTCAAGAGTTACAAATATCATCTTCCCCTGTAGGAATATAAACAACTTAACATTATTGAATGTTGTGGATAAGTTCACTTATCTAGGCAATATACTTTCCAGGGATGTCCACATTGATAATGAGATTGATACACTCATTGCCAAAGCTAGCTCAGGATTTGGGAAGCTTCAAAGGATAGTCTAGGAGAGAAGAGTATTAGACTGACTACCAAACTGAAGGTCTGCAGAGCCACTGTGCTGATGTTGTTTTTGTATGCCTGTGAAACCCAGATAGCCTACAAGCAGCATGCCAGGAAACTGAATCCCTTCCATCACTTCCATCTGTCTCAGGAAGATTCTGAAGATCACCAGGATAAAATACCAGACACTGAAGTCCTTTCTCAAGCTAAACTACCAAGCATCCAAACTCTACTGCAGAAAGCACAGCTCCATTGGACTGGCCATACTGTTCAAATGCCAAATGTACAATTACCAAAAAGATTATTTTGTGGAAAATTCACAGAAGGCAAGCACTGCCAGAAAAAGCAATACAAGGGCACTCTTCTCAAGGTCTCTCTTAAGAAGTTTAGAATTGATTGTACAACACAGGAGACAATGGCAGAGGACTTCCCAGCATGATGTACCCTCGTCAAAGAAGGGGCTGTGCTCTAGGAGCAAAGCAGGACTGAAGTAACTCAGAAGAAATACAAGAGACTCCCAGCTGGACAGTCCAACATAAATGTTCCATGGACTCTTGGTGCCCAATCTGTGGCAGAGCATTACAAGCATCATGATCAGAGGATCAGCCACCGTTAAGACACCCTGTTATCTGGTTTTTGTAGAGTAACATCATTTTGGTCCTCTTTGAATACAAAGGACAACAATCATTTTCTTCTTTTCTATTTATTTTTTGATGCTTCTCTTGAGTCTTGTATTTGAAGACTGAACTTTCCGTTCAGCTCTGGTCCTTTCATCAAGAAAGTTTGAAGGTCCCCTATTGCACTGAATTTTCCCTGGAAAGACTGTGGTCAATTGTTCTGGGCAATTGATTCTTGGTTGTAATCCAAGATCTTTTACCTTTTGGAATATCATATTCTAAACCTTCTGATCCCTTAATGTAGAAAGCTGATAAATTCTGAGTAATCCTGACTGTGGCTCATTGGAACTTAATCTGTTTCTTTCTGGCTGCCTGCAGTATTTTCTCCTTGACTTGATAATTATGGAATTTGGCTATATTATTCCTTGTTGTTTTCACTTTGGGATCTCTTTCAGTAAGTCATCAGTGGATTCTTTCAATTACTATTGTGCTCCCTGGTTCTATGATATTAGGGCAATTTTCCTTGATAATTTCTTCAGAAATGTTGTTCGGATGACCAGCAGGATGATTTCAGAGAGGCCTGGAGAGACTTACATAAACTGATGCTAAATGAAATAAGCAGAACCAGGAGATCATTATACACAGCAACAGCAAGACTATACAATGATCAATTCTGATGGATGCGGATCTCTTCAACAATGAGATGATTCAAACCAGTTCCAATTGTTCAGTGATGAAAAGAGAGCCATCTAACCCCAGAGAGAGGACGGTGGACCACAACATAGCATTTTTACTCTTTCTGTTGTTGTTTGCTTAGTTTTCTTTCTGTTTTTTTTCTCCTTCTTGAGCCTATTTTTCTTGTGCACCAAGATAACTGTATAACTCTGTATACATATATTGGACTTAACATATATTGTAACATATTTAACATGTATTGGACTACCTGCCATCCAGGGGAGAGAGTGGTAGAAAGGAAGGCAAAATTTGGAATAGAAGGTTTTGCAAGGGTCAATGTTGAAAAATTACTCATGCATATGTTTTGTAAATAAAAAGTTTTAATTAAAAAATGTTCAGGCTAATTTTTTGGTCATGATTTTCATGTAAATAAGTAATTCTTAAATTCTCTCTTCTAAATCTATTTTCCTAGTCAGTTGTTTTTTTTTTTCCAATGAGGCATTTTACATTTTATTCTATTTTTTTCATTCTTCTGATTTTATTTGATTCTTGATGTCTCACAGAGTCATTAGCTGCCATTTGTCCAATTTTAATCTTTAATGAGTTATTTTTTAGTTTTTTTTTAAATTTCCTTTTTTATTTGGCCAAATTCTACTCTTGAGTTGTTTTCTTCAGTCAATTTTTGTGCTTCCTTTTTTTTTTTTTTTTTGCTGAGGCAATTGGGATTACTTGCCCAGGGTCACACAGCTAGGGAATGTTAAGTGTCTGAGGCCAGATTTGAACTCAGGTCCTCCTGAATTCAGGGCTGGTGTTCTATCCATAGCACCACCTAACTGCCCAATTTTTGTGCTTCCTTTCCCAAACTGTTGTCTCTTTTTTCATAATTCTCCTGCATAACTCATTTCTTTTCCCAATTTTTCTTCTATGTCTCTTACTTGATTTTCAAAATCTTTTTTGAGCTCTCCCAGAATCCTCTGAACTTGAGACTAATTTATATTCCCTTTTGAGACATCACATGTGGGCATTTTGCCATTGCTGTCCCCTTCTAAATTTTTATTCTGATCTTCCTCTATTGCCATAATAGTTTTCTATGGTCAAGGCTCTTTTGAGTTTTTTGCTTATTTTTTAAAGTTGAGCTCTTCTCCTAGGGCTCAGGAGACAATGACTCAAGTTTCTTTTGCAGGGGTACAGGGACTTTGTCACTGGTTTTCCACACTGGGACCAAAGGTGCTGGACAGCCACACAGGGTTGACCCAGTCTAGTTGCACCTGTTGTGCCAGGGTTCCAGGGCTTGAAATTTATCTTCTGAGCTGGCGCTGAGGCTTCACAGCTAGCCTGTTGTGTCACTAGCCTGCTGGGCCACATCTGAGGGGCTATGGCTGCTGATCTGTACTGCAGCTAAGAGTCTCCCCCTAAACTAAACTTTTACTCAAGTGAGAAGGAACTTTCCTGAAGTTCTTCTAAGTTATCTTAAACTAGAAAATTTCTGTTCTGTCACTCTAGAATCTGTTAAGAGGCTCAATTTAGAGATATTTCCAAGGCAAGCTAAAGAGAGCTCTGGCTTCTCTCCACTATCTTCTTTCATTTTTTTAATACTGTGGAATATCAAAAAAATCAGGTTTAGAAATGATAAGATCTGTATATGAAATATTCCTCTGTATTTTGGCATTATACTATTCATACTACACAAGTATCTAAGGCTCCTTCAAACACGTTCTTGGCACAACACCCTGAATAACAATTACCATTTCTGTCTGAACATACCTCAGTTAACATGAAGTTGGTCATAAGCATAAAACAAGTTTACACCTCGCCTCCTATTTAGTATCTCCTCTTTTTTTCCTATTTGACAAGTTTAAGTATGCCAGTCTATTCTTTTAATAGGGTCGCTTCAATGTTATTTTCCCCCAGTATTTTAATAATATAAAATTTAACATCCCAGATGGGAGTGCTCAGTACTTAAGTGTTAATGTTACAGCTGAGGTTTCTAACAAAGTAGATTCAATTTATGTCAAGTGTTCTAAAATACAATTTGAACACCTGTTCAACAGGTCTCAGACCTATTGTGAGTTTAGATAATATTTATGCCCCCTAGATGGAATGTTTCAAATCCTATCATCCATCTCTTCAACTATCCATTCTTTGAACTATTTCCCTTTTCATTTGATAAAAACTTTAAAAATGAGATTTTTACAGTAAATATTCTCCCCAAGGCCATTAAAGGTAATTGTGCAAACTTGAACTTACAACCTTCAAACACACAGACTAATGCCTAGAGTCAGATCTCTTGTTAAAAGTTACTACAGCCTTATTATTCTTAAAAAAAATAAAAGAAAAAAAAAGAAAGAAAAAAGAAAAAGAAAACCCAAAGGGGGTATAATTGTAAAATTTGCCTCATTTACGGACCCAATGCCTTAAAAAACCTCCACTGAGGAGAAAAATATTAAATTTCTGGTACACACATATAAACACTGAAATTCTGGATTTCTTGATAAACTTTTTTATGTCCTTGCTGATGAAATTTATTCTGTGTCAAATACCAATTAGAAACAGACATATAAACTCATATCTCTTACAACGGACATGGCTAAGCAATCTGAATGAGTAGAGGAAATAAAAGATAATAAATGTCACTATCACAAAACCAATTAATTTCTATAGGGCTGTTGTACATATACCACATAAGGAACCAAAGAATGTTACTCTTTTACCATCCAATTAAGTCCACATAGAATTTTCTGTCAGATTGAAAAGGACTCCTTTAAGAAAAGAATAGATCATATGTATACATATATTGGATTTGTCATATAATTTATCATATTTAGCATGTATTAGATTACCTGTTATCTAGGGGTGAGGGATGGGGGGAAGGAGGGGAAAAGCTTGGAACAAAAAAAAAGTTTTTGCAAAGGTCAATGTAGAAAAATCACTCATGTTTTGTAAATAAAAAACTTTTAATAAAAAAAAGAATAGATTAAGATTTTTCTGGAGTTCTCAGGAGATTTCATACATTATTTTTTAAAATACTATTCCAGTGCCATCCACATGCAGAAAGAATTATGAAAACTGAATGTGGATCAAAACATAGTATTTTCTTCTTTTTTGTTACTGTTTGCTTGTTTTTTTTTCTTTTTAATATTTTTTCCTCCTTTTGAATTTTTTTTGCCCAGCGTGACAAATATGGAAATACGTTTAGAAGAACTGCCCACATTTAACCTATTATCTGATTGCTTGATGTCTTCGTAGGAAGAAGGGGAAGAAAAATTTAAAACACAAGGTTAAAAATTATCTTTGCCTATATTTGGAAAAACAAAATGCCATTAAAAAATACTATTTCTAAGTAAAAGTTACTTAGATTTGTATCAAAACAAAGTTCCCCTGAATTTCTGTGGCATGGTTTCTTCTGTCAACTAAACTTTTCAAACAAGTAATTGTCAATCAAATGTGCCTTGGACAGAGGATCTATCTACCCCATAGTCAAAAAGCTAGTTTCCTCTGGTCTAAATGAGAGCAATTTCAGAATTTCAAAACACTCATTCAAAGTCATTGTAGTGTGTGTTCCAACACTGTTTTTGTCAAATTCTTCAGGATGATCCCTTTTCATCAGAAATGATGGTATAGAAAAATACAAGTTAATCTGGGTTTCTGACCTACTGAAAGATGAACTGCTCTAGGATTATTGATGGATACAGTCCAAATTGCTCTATTTATGGTAGAAGTTCACTCTTAAGATGAGATTCATTTTAACCATTCTCTTTGCTGTTGATCTATCTAAGAGTTATTCTGGGTGTACCTGGGTCTGAACTTTTAAGCCTCTTTTAAAAGAAAAAGTTGCAGCATGTCTTTTTGCTAACTTAATTTAGTACCACTTCTCATAAAACTGACTGGAATGGTATTCCTTCTACTTAACTGGAAGGCCTCCTGGGATTGATTTCCTCTGCATTTCACTTTGCTCCTGAAGACTTGTCTTTCTTTTAACATTAGGTAATATTACTGGTATGTTCTTCTCATTTAGAGGTGGTTGACAGATAGGGCTGATTCTTTTACAAACCCCATTTGCTTCCAAGCTGCCAGGTAAATGCATAAGAACATTTTTTCAGAACCAATCCTTCCTTTTTGGCTCAAACAATTGTTAACCAGTCAGCTATTGTAGTTTCCCTCCGGACTATCCCATCATCCCAAATTGCCAGGCACCAATATGTTTAAGTCTCATATTCCATTTTGGAAAATTTTGCTTGCTTTCTTCCTCCTTATCCCACTTGGGGGTATCATCCAGAGATCTATCAATCTAATCAAAGTTTTCATGGCTGCTGGTTTTGCAGCTGCCAACCCAATGCTAAACCCATTCACCACTCAAAGGATCTTTGCTAGAACTTGTCACTAGGGAAGGACTTCATCTTGACTTAGATTTCATTGATTGGAACAAGTAAAGAAAAAGCTTGCAGCAACTCACTCTTTCTTTAGGATTAAATTATTTAGTTTCCAACTAATTTTTTAAACAACTGTACTTCCAAGGCTCTTATTGAATATAATTTTTATATTATGATTCAGAAAGGATATTTAAATTTTCTGCATTTGTTCCTTTTTGTTGGGCTGTGTCCAATCTGTATGTTTCTTTTGAGGTTGTGCTTATAGATATCTTTGAGTTCATGCTAAGTTTGCCTGTCATCACAGAACTTTTTATGACCAGATTCTTTTTTGATATAGTTTGTTCATTTTTCAAACCTATTTCTAGATTTTGTACTTTATTAGAGTTGGGATCCTCTCATCTCTGGGGGTAGAAGAATGTCTGGCTTGGTCTCCTTAATTTTAGGTCATGCTGCTTTCTCTGCAAGGTATAAAGGGGATTAGGGGTGAGGGTGCTATAAATTTTCAGGAAAGATCCTATTCCCTAACAACTGCAACTTTTCTCCATCTTAAAACTGCAACCCATACACATAGGGCCCTTGCTCCTTTGTTACCACAAGCATTCCTCTCAACCTTAGATCTGCAACCTGGAAGTGGTTAATAAGCAATGGAATTGCCAAATGGTTCCTACTCCTATACCAGGTGGTATCCCAGAGGTGCCCAGGAATCTATTTTGGAGGAGATATTCAAACTCCTTCCAATTCCTAAGTGCTGATTGCTCCTGGTACCACTATTGCAGCTGCTGCCACAACTACCTCCAAGGCCCACAGATGATGGAACTTCTGCTGTGCCCCGCTATGGACCATCTCTCACCCCAATGTACATAGATCTCTATTTTTGTCTTCCCAGGCTGCCCTGATTGCTATTTAGAGGGATATGTTGGGAGAGCTCTGCAAAAAAAATTTACATTATTCTACTACCTTAACTCAACTCCCTACAAATTTTTTAAAGAAATGTTATGTTATTAAATAAAAACAAAATGAGTTTGCATTAAGAATTAATTAATACAAGCCATTCTCCAATTGATAAATGGTCAAAGGATATGAGCAATTTTCAAATGAAGTTGTTGAAACTATTTCTAGTCATATGAAAAGATGCTCCAAATCACAGAGAAATGCAAATTAAGACAACTCAGATATCATTATACACTTGTCAGATTGGCTAAAATGACAGGAAAAGATAATGATGAATATTGGAAGGGATGTGGGAAAATTGGGACATTGAAACATTGTTGGTGGAATTGTGAATGGATCCAACCATTCTGGAGAGCAATTTGGAACTATGCTCAAAAAGTTATCAAACTGTGCATACCCTTTGACCCAGCAGTGTTTCTATTGGGCCTATATCCCAAAGAGATCTTAACGGAGGGAAAGGGACACACATGTGCAAAAATATTTGTGGCAGCCCTTTTTGTAGTGGCAAGAAACTGGAAACTGAATGGATGCCCATCAATTGAATAATGGCTAAATAAACTATGATATATGAATATTATTGTTCTGTAAGAAATGACCAACAAGATGATTTCAGAGAGGCCTGGAGAGACTTGCATGAACTGATGCTGAGTGAAATGAGCAGAACCAGGAGATCATTATACATGGCAACAAAATTATACGATGATCAATTCTGGACATGGTTCTCTTCAACAATGAGGAGATTCAAACCAGTTCCTATTGTTCAGCAATGAAGAAAGGCATATACATCGAAAGAGAGGCCTCTGGAAATTGAGTGTGGACCACAACACAGCATTTTAATGCTTCCTATGAATGTTTGCTTGCATTTTGTTTTCCTTCTTAGGTTGTTGGGGTTTTTTTCTCTTTCTAGATTTGATTTTTCTTGTGCAGCAAGATAACTGTATAGATATGTATACACATACTGGATTTATCATATATTTTAACATATTTAACATGTATTAGACTACCTGCCATCTAGGGAAGAGGGTGGGGGAAAGGAGAAAAAATTTGGAACAGAAATTTTTTTGCAAATTTCAATGTAGAAAAATTACTCATATGTTCTGTAAATAAAAAGCTTTAATTAAAAAAAGAGGTAAAAAAAGAATGAATTACTATTAATAGAATATTTAAAGACAAGAAAAATAGACCTTCTAAAAAATTAACATCTTACATAAATTGTACTACAATATATTTTTACTTCTTCATTATCCCAAGTATATACAATTTTTTTTTGCAAGCTGGTCCCTGCTGTGAAATCTCATCCTTTTAACACTGATATTCTTCTGTTCAAGTTATAAGGCTGCAAAGTATGGCAAGTTAATATTTCAAAAAAAAATCAAAATTGCAAGAGATCCAGAGGAAAGCAATAGATATCTTATATGTGTAAGTGGTCTTTATCAATACTTGACTTGATGGCAAATGACTTGATGGCAAAGAGCAGAACAAAGGCAACAAAGATATGTATGGAAGGAAAAGGAAGCAAAGTAGTTTTGTGGGTAGTTTTGTGGGAACAAAGGTAATATAGTTAGAAAGTCTAAATATTTTACTGGTACATATAAAATATTTTTAAAAAGGGTAGTTCTCTTTCTCTTTTTCCTGCTGAAGCAATTGGAATTAAGTGACTTGCCCAGGGACACAGAGCTAGAAAGTCTTAAGTGTCTGAGACCAGATTTGAACTCAGGTTCTTCTGAGACTTCAGGGCTGATGCTCTATCCACTGTACAACCCAGCTGCTCCTGAAAGGGTAGTTCTCAAACAGTGGGCTGCAGAATTATTCTGACAGAGCAATATCCAGTCATATATTCTCTCAATCAAAAACTACTTGTAGTGCAATTTCAGTGACATAGGAGTCTCAAAAAGTATATAAACATTAAAAAGGGATTCTCATATTCAAAAGACTGGGATCACTGACAGAGGAAGTTCAACTTACTGATTCACTATGGAAGATTATAGAATAATTCGACCAAGAATCAGATTAGATAAGATCATATTAGATTAAATAAGAAGGCTTGCACATGGCCGCTATTTTGAAATGTTCAAATCAGGCTCAATCACCAAAAATTATGAAAAAAAAATTTACCATTATCATGGTTGGTGTCATGTCATGTTTAAAAAAATCCAAGAACTTCATATAACCTATTAATTTGCTTTACAAAAAAGAATCTTGGAAATATGAGGCATGCTACTATACTCATGGTATAGTTCTCTTTATGAAGAAAAATGGAATTATTTTTAAAAGTTACACAACTATTCATATTCTTTAATCTTATTCTGGAGCTTACACAATAAAGATGATATTGACAAGGAAAAAGATCTATTTGTACAAAAAATATTTTCATCAACATTATTTATAAAGGCAAAAATTTGTAAACAACTTAAATGATCAATGATTGAAGAACAGTTGAACAAACTAGAATAGCAAATAGCAAAATACTATTAATCTACCAAAAAAGTGTAGGTAGTAGTATAGCAGATAGAAGATTACATTCAGGGTCAAGCAGACCTGGCTTCAAACTCTGTCTCTGGTACACTCTGTCTCTGTCTGGCTGTGGCCATGGCTAAGTCATAACCACCCAGGGCCTCCCTCAGGCATCGAATCTCTAAGACTAAATTAGTCACATTGCTGTTATGCATCAACAGAGGAGGGTCACTCTAGAAGGTCCAAATCTGAACAAAAAAAGGAAAAAAAGAATAGAAATGAACACATAAGAGGAACTAGATATCACTTTCTTAATTTTTGCTAAACTTTAAATCATGTAAGTTTATAACCTTATTACACCCTTTTTTGTCTCTTTATCTGAAAGTATATTTGTTGAAGGGCATGAAGTTTAAAATCAAACATTTTTATCCAAATGAAAAAAGTATTATTTTTAAAATTTGTTATTAGCATCACAGAATGGCAGAACTAGGAGGGGCCACAAAAATAATAAAGCCCAACACCATCCTTTTAAGATAAAAAATATTTCCATGTCAGCAACTGGCAAAATAGTGACTAGAACCCAGATCTATTTCCCAACCCAGTACTCTACCACACTGTGCTGTGTTGATTTAGTTTGGTTTTTTTTTTTTTCCAATTAGATACTAGCCTCTAAAACTTAAAAAAACCAGGTAACTTTACTGGATTTTAAGCTGCTTGAAGACAGGGAACTCCAGTTCAATTACTTTTGAGAGGCAACTTGGTATAGTGAATTAGAGCTAGACTTGTCAGAGACTTGTGTTCAAATTCCCCTTAAGATCCTTATTTAGGCAAGTCATTCAACAGCCTCAATCATTTATCTCAAAACAAGAACACAAAGTAAGTATCTGTGCTACTTTATTTTCACATGTGTGCTGTAAGGATTAAAAAAAGAGATCACATAAAGTGTTTCACAGATTTTAAAGTACTAAATAAATGTCAGTTATTATCATTGTAGTTTATTGTCTTTTTTTTTAACTGAGGCAATTTGGGTTAAGTGACTTGCCCAGTCACATAGCTAGGAAGTGTTAAGTGTTTCAGACCAAATTTGAACTCAGGTCCTCTGACTTCAGGGCTGGTTCTCTATCCACTGCACTACCTAGCTGCCCCTATTAACCGTCTTTCACTCATTACCCACTTATTGAATGTACAAAAGCATCTTTTAAAAAAATATTTGCCATATAAAATGAATGAATAAACTTAAGTTTCCATGAGCTGAGGAGAACAGAATAATGTTATAAGTATTCAACAGAGGTGATTGAGGCCATTTCCTTCTTGGAGAGATAAACTAGAATCACAAAATATCAAAGACAGAAATAACTTTAAGAACCTAGAATATCAGTGCTGACAAGGACTTTCAATATAGAATGTCCTAACAAGGAATCATTTTCACCTTCATCCCTTCAGCAACACTCAAAGTCAACAGCCTCCTACAGGTCCTCATTGCTTCTCACCTGGACTACTACTGTAATCACTGACTCAAGGCTCTCCCCATCTAATCCATCGTCCACACAGCTGTAGCCACCACAATGATTTTCCTTTAGTCTTAAATCTGACCAAATCCCTTAAGAGAAAAAATCTAGTCCAATTTCTGAATTTTACAGAGGAGGATGTTAAGTCACTTGCATGTGATCCTATTTGCAAGTTGTAAAATTAAAATGATATAACTGAACAAGTCCTGACCTCTACAATCATCTCCAATTTATTCCAGATATATCTGTACATAGTTGTATGCATGCCATCTCCCCATCAGACTGTAAGCTCCTTGAGAACAGGGATTGTTTTTTGTTTTTCTTTGCATCTCCAACATTTAACACAGCGCCTGACACACAGCAAGCATTTAATAAAAACTTGCTGACTATAACCTAAAGTCAGAAGACTGAGTTCTGTCCCTCATTAGTTGACTCTAGGCAAGTTATTTGGCCCACATTTCCTTCTCTATGAAATCAGGATTGCGTTTGATGATTTCTAAGATCACTTCCAGCTCCATAGCACTAAAAAAAATTAGGAAGAGATATACAGAAATAACCACGTTACCGTTAGGCAAAGAAAAGGGACAAATGTCTCCAAGCAAGGAAAATGGTGTGCAGATGCTCAATTTTAAAAAGAAAAATGGTTACGTATTTTGTCTCTCTCAAATTTCTAGAAACGATTCAAAAAACTACACAGACTTTAGCTACAAATGGAACTTTTGAGTGTGCATGTAATTGAACACTAAATTTTCCTTTCAGTCTCTCCTCAAACATCCTAATCCCCATCATCTACAGTAGCAAAATAACTTTTCAGCCTCTTCTCAGTTGATAATTCTTGAAGTTGTATTTTGGGGGTCTGGCAGAATAGCTAGATAAAAATGCATTTCTAGCTATTTTAAGGAACTTTGAAAGGACTGAATAGAAACACAAAGGAAAAGAGACACATACTGTCTCCTTTGTTTCAGCTCTTAACCTCAAGGGAAAAAAATAGTCTGCTTTAGGCACATTGGTCACTTAAGTTCCAACCCAAAATGAGTTTTAATAATCACTGTTCTGTCTTAATAACTTAACAATAATGTATGTAACTGAATGCAGCATGAGAAACTAGAAAGGATGAAGATCTAGTCCAAGTTCTGCCCAGCATTAACTAGCAATATGAGCACAGGCAAGTCTCATCCATAAAATGAAAAGGAGTGCAATAACTATTTCTAAAGTTCTATAATTCATTCTACTTTATTTAAATTTAAAAAATTAATCTTCTGAAAGGGACCCACATGTGCAAGAATGTTTGTGGTAGCCCTTTTTGTAGTGGCTAGAAACTGGAAACTGAATGGATGCCCATCAATTGGAGAATGGCTGCATAAATTATGGTATATGAATGTTATGGAATATTATTGTTCTATAAGAAACGACCAGCAAGATGATTTCAGAGAGGCCTGGAGAGACTTGCATAAACTGATGCTGATAGAAATGAACAGAACCAGGAGATCATTATACACGGGAACAAGAAGATTATATGATGATCAATTCTGATGGACATGGCTCTCTTCAATAATGAAATGCTTCAAACAAGTTCCAATTGGTCAGTGAAGAAGGCCATGATACAGCCAGAGAGAAGGATATGAAATGTGGACCACAACATAACATTTTCATGCTCTTTATTGATGTTTGCTTGCATTGTGTTTCCTTTCTCAGATTTTTTTTTCTCGTAGACACGATTTTTCTTGCACAGCAAGCTAAGTGTGGAAATATGCATACATATATTCGATTTGTCAAGTATTTTAACATAATTAACATGTAGTGGACTTCCTGCCATCTAGGGGAGGGGTGGGAATTAGGGGGGAAAATTTGTAACAGAAAGCTTTGTAAGGGTCATTGTTGAAGAATTACCCATACATATGTTTTGCGATTAAAAAGCTTTAATTAAAAAATAAAATTTTAAAAAAATAATCTTCTACCTTTTTAGTAATAAAACCCACTAGCTTTTAATTGTCACAAGAAATCTTGATGAAAACATCTGCATGACATTGATTTCAACATTAAAAACATGCTCAATTTACTTCATTTCAAAAACAGTAAAGTCCTTAAATAAATACCTTGGCAGTCACCATCATTTTACGGAATTCACATCACACAATAAGTTTTCTCCTAGAAACCTCCCCCTCCCAACTGGCTCCAATTCTCCTTTCCAAAGAGATTAAAACCAAAGTTGTGGATTACAGAATTCAAATGCTATCAATCAAGACTCTGACCAACCTTCTGTTTTTTCTACAATACTTCCATAGCTTCTGACAAAGCAGCCCTTAGAGTAAACCTATGCCCTAGCAGCAAACTCTGATGACCTTGAAAGCATGCTGTACATCCTCCACAAACATCTTTCTTTGCTATCTTCCCTTCAGAGCCAAACGTTTCACATTCAGATTAGTGACACTGCAAAAGTAACAGACACGAAGTCTGGCCTCATCTTGTTTCCTTCACTTTTGTTCTTTGCTTCTTCCCTGGAGTGATAAAATCATATCTATATTATTTAAGAGATGGAAAGTGAAGCTGAAAGGATGTGCTCGGAGCTACCTCTTGAGCCAGGATGAGAAGTGGACCCCTTTTGCATCGTCTGAGCAATCCTCACTCTGACTTCTTCCACTTCCCAGATTTTCTGGGTGGAGAAGGACCTTCAAGGTCATGTAATCCAACCACTGAGGCAGAATCCCTTCTCCCACCTCCAACAAGCTGCCAGTAGAGCTCTACAAAGAAGCAGCGCTTCCTTTTTGGATAGCTCCCACTTGTACTGTCCTCGGATTGCTCCTAAATCTAGAGGCCTGGATCAACCCAAGACCTGTGGGTTCCCTAAGTTATCTTTCAAAAAGTTAAAAGGCAACCACCAATTCATCCCAAGTACTCTCCAGTTCCTTCAATTGTAGAACTGCTACAGAAGAGACACATTCTAACTTGTCACTGTTCCTCCTAAAATGCAGCACTCAGAACAGAATATAACACTGTGACCAGAACAGACTATTTAAAGAAAAACTTTTAAAACAGTTGCTAACTTTAATCTTTCCTTAATCACCTAGCTTCCCATGTTCACTTTCAGAGTAAAATAGACTGAAACAATTTAAAGGAAAAAAGTTTGAGATCACCTGTCTTCAGGCATTTCCTCAATGGACAGAGCAGCAACTGATTGCTTTCTCCTCCGGTGTTCTTACCAATGCTTTCCCCTAAGACCTTCATCATAGGACTACAGGGAGAATTCTAGTTCTTGGGGATCCCAAGATCCAAAATGGATTAACTCACTTTTACTAAGACAAACAGCTCTCTTCCTCATCTTTTAAGCTGTTACTCAGATTCCCTCTAGTTAACACTCTGCAGCCTGCCCATATCCATTATGCATCTCCCAACTGTCCTTACATTTAGAGATAGGATATTTTTATTTTACTATTATATGGTGGGGGCAGGGGAGTAGGTCCTGATTTCTTTGCTATTTTGTTTTCCCACTCAGGCAGTAACTCCTTTCTTCACATATTTGTAATTCAAATTTATTTCATCTTGCACAGGCCCTGAATGACTAGAGGGGGACTGATTCTCCTTGAGTGACTTCTAAATTTAAAAATAAGTCAAGGGCAAATTCCTTTGGAACCTTACCAAAGACCATTTGAAATTTCCTCTTTAGATACCTGTTACCAAGTCAAACTTTATGGGGATTACTTACAAGTCACTCAGACAAAACGGAGAGAGAACAAGAACAAGAAGCAGGAGAGGATTAGAACCTCAGGTCAACTTCCTGCTTTAACCTTTGCATAAAATCAATTTAATCCCTGAATAGGATCAATGAAAATTCATTAAGCAGTTGATACACTAAGTGCCTGGGAAACTGAAAGAGGAAAAAGGGAATTCTTGCCCTCAGGGAGTTTACAGTTTAATGGAGGAGATAAGCAAACAAATATACACAAAGCAATCCACAAACACCAGATAAATGGAAAGTGGTTAACAAGATAAATAAGAAGTAACAGAAGACCTTAGAATAAGGGGTGAGAAAGGCTTCCAGTAAAAGAAGGGATTTTAATTGGAACTTAAACTAAGTCACGGAAGTTAGTAGCTGGAGAGGAAGTGTCTTCCAAGGATGGGAGAAGAGGGAATGTCTTACTCAAGGAAAAAGCCAGGAGACCCATGTCACCGGACAGAAGCATATGTGTTGGGGAATAAGGAATGAGAAGACCAAAAAAGGTAGAAGGGAGCTAAAAGCATTCCGAATGCCATTCAAGGCGTTTTTTATTTTCTCTTGGAGGTGATAGGGAATCACAGGAGCTCATGAGCAGCAGTGACAAGTCTGGAAAGTCATTTGGTGGCTGGGAGGGGGGAGGCCCTGGGGTCAAGCAGAGCCCCTCCTGGGGGGACTACTACAGTAGTCAAAGGAGAGAAGGGGCTATGGAGAAGTGGGTGGCAGGCTTCCTTGCCGCTGGGAACTTGAGGAGTGGAGGGGGGGCGAGAATGTCTCCCTCCTCTTGGGACACATAGAGTTAAGGTGCTTCTGAAATCCAAACAGAAGGGCAGAGGCTGAAAGTCAACAGAAGCCAGAGCGGGGTGTTTGGATCTGAGGGTCATCGGCACAGAGATGACTAAATCCTCGGGTCCTGTTGGGGTCACCAGGTGAGGAATTACTGGGGGAGAAGATCCGGCACGGAGTCCTGAGGTCTGCCCATAGCTCTGGGTATGAGGACCTAGCAAGGAGTCGGGTAGGAGAACCAGGAGTGGCCGAAATGGGGAGAATGAGAGTGAGAGCAAAGGAAGACACCACCGAGAGCTGGCGGGCCTCGGTTTCCCCACGTGTACAATGGGCACACCACTGCCCAAATGAACAAGGAAGCCCCGGCCCCCTCTGGGCAGGATTCCGGTCAAACTGGCTCTCCAGTCACATTCCAGGCCGTCCGGACAACCAACACTACCCGGCATTCCCAAGAGGTCACCTGCCACGACCCCAAAAAAGAGCCCAAAGGGAGCTCTCCTGCCCAGGCCTGCAGGTTCGGTCCCACGGCCCTGGTTCAGCCCTACGGACAAGCCTGGGGTTCAGAGTCAGCCGAGATCCGGGTTCCCAAGCCCTGGTGGGAGGAGCCCTGGGAAGCTTTCAGATCCACAAAGTGAGTTAGAACAGGGGCTCCCCCTCGCCCCCCCGGAAGTCCGGAGAAATTGGGGAGATGACGTTCTGCAGGGGACTCTGAGCTGTCAGTGCTGAGGTGGGAGAGGGGTCTGGAGCAGGTGGGGACCTCCGGGAATGACTTCGAGGTCAAAGTTCGGGGTCCGGCCCCTGCTCCGACCAGTCCGGGGCTCAGAAGGCGCCGGGGAGGAGGAGGCTGGGGGCTTGGCTCCGAACGGGCATCTCAGGCCACTCTGGATTCCAAGGTCCGAGGGCCTGGGTTCGGGTTGAGGCTCCGCGAGCCCTTTCCCCTCTGTAAGTCTGTCTCCCCATCTGCCCATGGAGACAGGCACCGGCCCAGCTTCCCCTCCCCGCTGGTCTTGGGATGCCCCGGGCCAAGCACTCAAGCAGGCGCTTTATCGGTGAGCGCTGTCAGGCTCGGGACCCTCATGGGGTGTCTCCCGCCCTCGAGTCCCGACCCCTGCCGCCCTCACCGTGGCCCGCCTCAGGCGCGCGGGAGCCGCCGCCGCCGCCCGGAACATGGCCGTTGCCGCCATTGCTGCTGTTGCTCCCCCGCCGCCGGCTGCGGCTCCTGCCTATAGGATCGGCCTCCTCCGCTCCGGTCCCACCGACCTCAGCCCAACTCCGGCTGGGGGGGTGGGGGGGGAAAGCAACCCAACTCTCGCGAGACTCGGCCTGAGTCCTTCCACCACCAATCCCCCCCAACCCCCAAAGGAGGCCAAGAGCCAGAATTCGGCCTCCGGAGTAGCCCATTGGCGGCCACGCAGCCAATCGCGAGTCGCGGGAGTCGAGGCGGGGCTCGAGAAAGTAGGAGGAGCTCAGAAGTAGGGCAAAGGCCGCGGCGGCGCCCGCGGGAGGGGCGGTGCGGACCCCTCTGGGCGCTGACATAGGATCGGCCTCCTCCGCTCCGGTCCCACCGACCTCCCCGCGGGCTCGGCCGCGGGGCCTGGAGGCGGAAGGGGTGGGAGCGGGTTTCCTTGGGGTCGTGCTTGCCTACCTCGGGCAGCATAGGCTTTGTGCTCTCCTTTCCTCGCGGGTCCTTGGAGTGCGCTGGACAAGACTTGGACGGTCCGACTGAGGCTAATCCCCTAGCTTTCTTACCTGTTGGTTTTTATGAGGGATTAAGGAAGACCTATTTGAAGCACTAATCACTAACACAGTAGGTGCATAATCAGTACTGGTTCCCTACCTCTCCCCTCCCCCATATATATAAAAATATGGGGGAAATATATATATGTATTTTAATTTGTATTGAGAACTTGTTTTTACTGTACCTTCATTTCCGAATATACTTTCTCCAGTTTATCAAGAAATCAAAAAACTACATTAACTCTCAAGGCTACGTGCCCTCTGAAAATAATGTAAAAAATAAAATATAATTTTAAAAAATTAAGAACAAAAGAAGTCCAGCCAAACTAACCAGCGCATCAACAGTCTGACAAAATATGTACTGTTCACATCCATAGTCTCCTACGTCAGGGACAGTCAAACATAATAAACCCTCAGGGACCTCGCTTTCTGCAGGAGGGACACATCCAGATACAATTACCTAGCCTTCCTTTGCGTTGTGTTTCTAGTTTTTAGTGTTGTGTATTTTGTCTTCCTTGTTCTGCTTATTTCACTTCGCTCCCGTTCTTATAAACTTTCTTTGCTTCTTGGTATTCTTCATATTTATTTTTCCTTTTGGTCCAGTAATATTCTATTACCTAATAATGTCTTGATCTAAACATGAATTGAATTTAAGTGAGGCAAAGTTGTACAAAGTTGTCAACCTCCTTCTCTCTTCTAGTCATCCAAGCCCAGGAGTAGGATAACTAGTGAAGGCCCAGGATACAATGGACGACCTTGGGGTCTTTAATGTCTGACTAAGCTCTCAATGCTCCCAAGTGCTTGCTTCGGATGCCTTCTGGGCACTGGAACAAATTGTTCTCAAATGCCCATTCTTCTAGGGAAGTCTTCACATATGTGGTAGGGAACCCCCTAACTCACCAGCAGCCTTGAGGCCTGTCAGTTACTCCCAACTTTTGTTCTTAATTTTTTAAAATTATATTTAATTTTTTACATTATTTTCAGAGGGCATATAGCCTTAAGAGTTAATGTCGTTTTTTTTGATTTTTTTGGTAAACTGGAGGCATCTTACTGGAGAGTGTGCATTCAGAAATGAAGGTAAAGTTACTCAACCATCTGCTAAAAGGTTCTATTCAGGTGTTTCCACTTCAGATGTTGGCAGTCACAGGTCAGAATTGAGGGAATCAGACACCAGAAGTCGGTGATCTGCCCTGAAAAAGGGTCAGCAGCCTTCATCCCAGAGATGCTAGTCCTCCTGGACACTCCCTATGCCCTTCTGCACACTCTGAGATCCAGAGATACTGGCCTTCTTACTATTCCTTTCCTCAACCTGTACGCAATACCTGGAATGCTCTCCCTTCTTGTCTCCACTTAAGATTCCCTGACTTCCTTTAAGATTGAGTTCAAATCCTACATTCTACAAGAAGCCCTTCAGATCAGTCACCCACCCCTCAACCAACAGTTTCCACTCTCTGAGATTGCCCCCCATTTGTCTTATATGTAGCTGCAAGTTGATCCCCCCAATGTACTGTGAGCTCCTTGAGAAGAGACAGTTTTTGCCTTTCTTTGTATCCCTTACATTTAGTACAATATCTGGCACTTAGTAAGTGTGCAATAAAAAAAAAAAAAAATGCCTGACCTCGATTAGCCTTGTGGACTTGAAATCAAGGGAAGCCTGGGTTTAAACTAGATCACTGAGACTAGCTGAGTGACCTTGGGCTAAGGTTACATCCCCCACTCCAGAGCCTCAGACAAATTGCTTAAGATATGGTTGGTTCATGGCTAGGGTCTGGGGTATTCCATGCACAACATGTATGGGATAGGTATTTATTTCCTACCCATGGAAAAATGTTAGGCAGAAAACAAACACATTAAGAGAAAGACTTAAAAACTATTGTTGTATTTTGCCAAGAGGGTGATACTTAAAACCACCTAAATGTGACCAGTTTTCAGAACCGCTCATTAGTCAGGCACTAAAAAGTTCATGTCTTTGGAAGCCAGGCCAGTGATTGGCTCAGCCCCTGCCTATTGGTCCTTTTCTCCAAAAGCACTGGGGTAGTTGTAATCATTGTATTATTGTGATTTAGCTGTAATCAAGAGACCCAGGACCTCCTGACTTCTGGGACTCACAAGCTAGCCTACCAACCTGGTTAGGCCCATCTTAGAATTGATGCTCATTCACCAGACGTTAGTACAAACAAATAAGAAAGTCCCAAACTCAGGCTCAGACCTAAAGGTGCATGCTGGCTTTAACTGCCACGTGGCTGCAGTTTGCTATGTATTCCAGGGTATGAAAAAAGTCACTTTCTCCCCACCCCCAACCTCTCCAGTCAAATCTACTAGACATAGGTCATCCCCTTTTAAATATCTGGCTCTTGTGGCTCAGCAGCCAATAAGGAAATTGCTTAGTCATTCCCAAAGAGCCCATGTGGTCAGTCAGAAGCAGGTAGGGCAACTTTGTGCATGATCCCAGAGTTGGCCCTATAAGCTCATTTGCAATTCAAGCCCCATTATAGTCCTATTTAATTTTTCAGAGGCTAGTGTTCTATGACTCAAGTCCATCCAACAACACTCATAGACTATTGGCATTTAAAAAGTCATTAAAGGAACTTTGCAATTTCCGAAGGCAATCTAACCCACTTTCTTTTCTCCTGTTTAATTCTGGACCTGTCTCTAAATTTTGTACATAGTAGGAGCTTAATCAATGCTTATCCATTGATCTAGAAACTCAAGTCATTCAATCTTAGAGAGATTGTTGTTGTTGTTTATTCTCAGAGAATGACATGAAATCAAGGAGGTGATACTCTGACATGTAAGTGAATTGGATTTAAGCAAGAGAAGGCTGTGCAGAGTCACCAACCTTACTTTCCCCTCCAGAACCACCTGGGTCCAATGGCCAGATATAGGTCAAGATGACTGGAGATGGCCCCTGATGTAGTAGGAGACCTTGGTCTTTTTAAACTATCAGTTTGACCAAGGCAATCTGTGGTTAAGGCTAGATAAGAAATGAGGCTGCAAATAACAGAGGTAATGTGTTAATGAAAAAAATTCTGGATTTGTAGTCAAAAGACTTATGTTCAAGTCAAGATTCTGCTAAATTGCCCTGTATGTCTTTGGGGGATTTTTGTTTTTTTAATCTCTAATATGAGGGAATGCAGTTTCCAAGACCTCTTCCAGCTCCAAATTTGCAATACTATTTTTACTGAATGTTTTAGTAGATACCATTCTTTTCACCTTCCCTTTAATCTCAGATAAGAGAAGTCCCTCTCCTTGCTAAAGTTTAATCTCCATCTTTACCCTCAATCTGATATTCTCCCTTCAGTTTCCTCATTGATCTTGCTCCACCATTCAAACCCTCCTCATGTTGCATTTTTCAACGTCCTTAATTCATTTCCCTCAGAGTATAACATGTTTAAGTCTTTTCTATCTGGAAAAACCAACAACAACAACAAAAACAACCATGCTATCTTTTCCTTCCCCTTCTGAAGCAGTTTTCCTATATTTCTACTTCCCTTCCATGGCAATCACTTAGGAAGAGCCTCCATTGTCTATCTCATCACTCAAACAGTCCTCAGCCTCTTGCACTGTTTCTCTCTCCATCACTCTACTCCATCACATCTACTCTACTCTAGTTGCTAAACACAATGGACTTTTTAAAAATTACAATAGCCTTTTATTTTTCAAAATACATACAAAGATCATTTTCAACATTCACTCTTGTAAAACCTTATGTTCCAAACTTTTCTCCCTCCTTCCTTACCTCCTCCCTTCCCTACACAACAAGCAATCCAATATAGGTTAAATAGGTGCAATTCTTCTAAACATATTTCCACATTTATCATGCTGCACAAGAAAAATCAGATCAAAATGGGAAAAATTTGGAAGAAAAAAAAACAAGTAAACAACAACAAAAGGTGAAAATCCTATGCTGTGGGGCAGCTAGATGGCACAATGGGTAGAGCACCAGCCCTAAAGTCAGGAGACCTGAGTTCAGAGCTGGCCTCAGACACTTAACACTTCCTAGATGTGCGACCTTGGGCAAGACACTTAACCCCAATTGCCTAAGCAAAAAAAAAAAAAAGAAAAGAAAGAAAAAAAGAAAAAAGAAAAAGAAAAAAAGAAAATACTATATTCTGATCCACCCCCCAGTTAATGTAGATATAATAGTGTGAGACTGCTTACTAAATCAATCAGTCAAAGGTGTGTTTGGATCCCTAAAAACACAAGTTGAAGTATTACAATCTGAGTGATTAGAGTTGCAAAAAAAAAAAAAAAAAAAAGCCCAGAGTGGATATAGACCTTTTGGATAAGATATTAGCTTGCCTTCAGGGGGTTTACAATCTCATAGAAAGCTCCATTGCTTTGATACACATTGATAATTATATAAATTTATTAGAGAGTAAAAATGAAGCACTATTTGAAAGTCAAAGTCAAAGTTGTTATCAACAGGTGGGATTATGAGATGTGTGCAAGAGGAGACATTTTATTTGGTATAGATGATCTTTGGCCTTATAGAAGAAGTAAGGGAATACAACAGTCTCCTTTCACTGGAGGACTATTGATGAAGAATCAGACATCATTGATTTGTCCATTAGTTTTGCTGAACTACTTATTTTAAAAAATCTTTTAAGGAAAGACGATGGATGGGTGGCTGAGGAGTCTATTGAACAGAGGCTCAGATACGGGAGGCAAATTCTAGGAGACTAAGAGTAGCCTAGTTTGCTTAGATCCCAGACTGCATGGAACGACCTAAAAGAAGAGCTTATGTCAAGTCTTAAATGTCAAGCTAAGGAACTGGAACTTTCTGTACATTAGGAAAATTCTTGAACAAAGTAGTGATGGGAGGAGATATTTGGGAGGCTGTGACATAGGGGGAAAACAGCAAGTAAGGATCCCGATTCCAGTTCTAGATCTCAGTCCCAAAGCCAGTTTTTTGTTTTGTTTTGTTTTGTTTTGTTTTTATCAAAGCCTTTTATTTTCAAAACATATATATGGGGGCAGCTAGGTGGCACAGTGGATAGAGCACCAGCCCTGAAGTCAGGAGGACCTGAGTTCAAATGTGGTCTCAGACATTTAACACTTCCTAGCTTTGTGACTGTGGGCAAATGTTGCCTCAGCAAAAACAAAACAAAACATATGTATGGATAATTTTTCAACATTGACCCCTGCAAATGCTTGTTTTTCAAATTTTCCCCTCCTTCCCTCCACCCCCCTCCCTTAGATGGCAAGCAATCCAATATATGTTAAACATGTTAAAAAAATATGTTAAATCCAATATATGTAAACATTTTTATACAATTATCTTGCTGCACACGAAAAATCAAATCAATAAGGGAAAAAAAGAGAAAGAAAACAAAATGCAAGCAAACAACAAAAAGAATGAAAGTGCTACATTGTGATCTACACTCAGTTCTCACAGTCCTCTCTCTAGATATCTCTCTAGATATCTAGATCTTACCCAGTCTAGATAGCTCTTTTCATTACAAGATCATTGGAACTAGCTTCAATCATCTCATTCTTAAAAAGAGCCATGTCCGTCAGAATTGATCGTCATATAGTATTGTTGTTGCCATGTATAATGATCTCCCGGTTCTGCTCATTTCACTCAGCATCAGTTCATGCAAGTCTCTCCAGGCCTCTCAAATCATCCTGCTGGTTGTTTCTTACAGAGCAATAATATTCCATAACATTCATATACCATAATTTATTCAGCCACTCTCCAATTGATGGGCATCCATTCGGTTTCCAGGTTGTAATCACTACAAAAAGAGCTGCCACAAACATTTTGCACATGTGGGTCCCTTTCCCTCTTTTAAGATCTCTTTGGGATATAAGCCCAGTAGAAACACTGCTGGGTCAAAGGGTATGCACAGTTCAATAACTTTTTGAGCATAGTTCCAAATTACTCTCCAGAATGGTTGGATCCATTCACAGTTCCTCCAACAACGTATCAGTGTCCCAGCTTTCCCACATCCCCTCCAACATTCGTCATTATCTTTTCCTGTCATCTTAGCCAATCTGACAGGTGTGTAGTAGTACCACAGAGTTGTCTTAATTTGCATTTCTCTGATCAATAGTGATATAGAGCACCTTTTCATATGACTAGAAATGGTTTTAATTTCTTCATCTGAAAACTGTTCATATCCTTAGACTATCAGGTGGAGAATGGCTAGACTTCT
>JAJPUD010005272.1:65037-114171 GCA_023553655.1 Myrmecobius fasciatus | reverse complement strand
AAGTTATCTATCTGGTTTTCAATTAAGAGTTCCAGTTCTTCTTTGGACATAAATTTATTCCATCTCCATAGGTCTGAGAGGTAAACTATATTACATTCTTCTAATTTACTTATAGTATCACTTTTTATATCCAGATCATGAACCCATTTAGATCTTATCTTGGTATGTGGTGTTAGATGTGGGTCAAGCCCTAATTTCTTCCACACTAGTTTCTGAAAACTGTTTTTTCTTAAAAAAAAAAAAACCAGATTGTTTTAAATGGCTCATCCAAGAGACTTACATGAACTGATGCTAAGTGAAGTGAGTAGAACCAAGAGAACATTGTACACAGCAATAACAAGATTATATGATGATCACTTCTGACAGACATGGCTCTTTTCAGCCATGATGAGCTGATTTGGGCCAGTTCCTATGGTCTTGTGATGTAGGGAGTCAGCTGCACCCAGAGGGAGGACTGTGGGGATTGAATATAGATCACAACGTAGTATTTTCACTTTTTTGTTGTGTGCTTGATATTTGTTTACTTTCTCATTTTTTTTTTCCTTTTTGATCTGATTTTTCTTGGGCAGCATGCTAAATGTGGAAATATGTATAGAAGAATTTCACGTTTAACATATATTTGATTACTTGCCATCTAAGAGAGGGTATGGGAGAAAGGAAGGGAGAAAAAAAATTTGGAACACAAGGTTTTGCAAGGGTGAACGTTGAAAGCTATCTATGCATATATTTTGAAAATAAAAAGCTTTAAAAAAATAAAGATTTATCCAAAGTCTCACAGGTGACAGATGAAAGATGATAATGATGGTGGTGGTGATGACAGGTATAACCTCCTATAGGAAGAGGTAACTCCATTCCAGTTTGTTTCTTTACCATTCCCTTTCTCCAGAATCTAATCTTCAATCTCTCCTCATCTCACAAAGCTACCTACAAACATTATGCATCCTCAAGAAGTCCTCACTTGACCATCATCACGAGTTATCATCCCATATCTCTCCTTTCTTTTATGGCTAACTCCTTGAGAAAACTGTCTGCAGTAGATGCCTCCATGAACTTTCTTTTGATCTCTTTTTAAATCTCTGCAATCTGACTTCCAACCTCATCATTTAACCAAACTCATTCCAAAGTTACATGATCTCTGAATTGCCAATTCCAATGACCTTTTCTCAGTCCTCATCCTTCTTAACCTCTCTGCAGAATGACTTTGCTGATCATCTTTTTTTCCCTTTGTATGCCCTTCTTTCTAGGATTTAGTGACATTATTCTTTCCTAATTCTACCTGTCAACTCAGTTCCCAGTCTCTTCCTGGATCTAGGGCTTGCCTATTAACCCTCTGAGTTCCTCAAAGCTGTATCCTTGTTCCTCTTCTCCCTCTCTACTAGCAATGGCCACATCCACACCTCAGTGGTCATAGATCCTAATAGTCCTAACCTATAGGTGTTAAAGAAGAAAAATGGAGAAGGTATCTTCCCCTCTTAATCTACACCATTATCTCTATCTCTCTTTATCCATATATGTCTTTGTAGTATAATGTTTACCACACAGTAAAGGCTTAATCAATGTTTATTGGTTGAGCCACTAAAGTCATAAATTTAAGCATCTTCATCAGTCATCACCATCATCACAACAAAACTACTGATGTTTATGTAGAATATCAAAATGGACAAAATATTTTATGAGCATTATCTCAATCTGAACTTTACACAGTCCTTGGGAAACAGAAGCTGTAGTTTCATTATCTCTATTTTGCAGGCATTTTTTCTTGTTTTGCTGGGTTTTTTTTTTTTTTATTAATTTGTGTGTGTAGCAATTGGGATTAAGTGTCTTGCCTAGGGTCACACAGCTAGGAATCACTAAGGATTTGAACTCAGGGTCTCTTGATTTCAAGGCCAATGCTCTATCCACTGCACCATTTAGCTGCCCCTTTGGGATTTTTTTAACTGGGGTCCAGAAAAGCAAAATGACTCCCCAGTATTCATCCAGCTAATAAATAGGAGAGATAAGATTTGAACTTGAGCCTTTGACTGACTCCAACCTGAATGTTCTTCCTCATACATTAGGCTTTAATCACCAGCAAGTGGAACTCATTCACACCAGAGACTGGGACATTTAATTCTTAGGCTAGAACCAAGAATGGGAATGAATTTCGTAAAATGAATTTCAATAGGGATAAGTGTTTGTTCTTATAATTGGATACAAAAAGTCATGTTCATAAGATCAAGATGAAGGGGACATGTTTAAAAAGCAGTTGCTTAGTGAGCCACAAGGTCACTATAAATTTGTGGTGGATTATGGCCGCTGTGAAAACTAATGGGATATTGGGGTGCATTAAGAGGGACACAGCTTCCATTGATAGGGTGATGATGAATCCATTGTCCCCTGCTCTTGCTAGACCTCTTCTAGAGTATTGTGTTGGGTTCTAGGGTTCTAGATTTAAGGATCTTGATAAGCTGGAGAGGAAAACCAGGATAGTAAAAGACCTTGAGTCCATGATATATGAGGAATGGTTAAAGGAACTATCAAAAAGATGACTCATGGGTATGGAGTGATAATGTTCTTGAGGAATTTGAAGACTAACATATGAAAGAGATCTAGAGTTAAAGTTGTTGAGTTTGTCCCAGAGGATGGAACCAGAAGTAATTTTGGGGTACAGTTGCAAAACTGACAATTTAGACTTGATGTCAGGGGAAAGTTCCAAACAACCAGTCATATCAAAGTGGTCCCCTTATCTTGGAGGTCTTTAAACCAGGATCTGATGGCCACCTGGTAGATATGTCATACTGGAGATTTCTAGTGTATGTGGGCTAAATTATCTCAAATTCTTCAATTCTATGATCTGATATGTTATGGTTTAGTCTGTAGACTATCCATTCCTGGCATGGAAGGAAAATGAATTTTCTATACTGACTCATCAAGAAAATCAACTATTTGGCAAAGATCACCCTTACCTTAAAAAAAAAGTGTTTTATATAATTCAGGCCTTTTAAAAATGGTACGTCTATTTATTATACAAAGTGTCTCCTTGACTAACCAGTTCTCTGCTAGGGAGAGTTCTTCAAGTGTTCAGTATACCTCAAAAGACTCTTACAAACACAGAAATCCACATGCACACCCAGAGAGCAGTCAAATTGACTTCAGGGGCAAGCTATCTTGATTCCCAGTAGAACAAGCCTTTTGCCCCAGGGGTGAGTATTTTTGGAATCTGTAATTTATAACTGGGTAGGGATTAGCTCAGCCAGGCCTGCATGTGCTGATATATCACCCAGGCTTCTCCTGGTCATCTGGGCAAAGGGTCGCGGGCATAAAATATGATGTGCCCGTTATGTTGGGGTCAGTAAGGCTGTACCTCCTCGGTCTCTGCAAATAGAGATCATTCTGGTGAATTGATTAAGAATGAATTACGATCATGAGGAAGGACAATTAATTAGGAGAGAAGCCAAATCTATTGTTGCCTGGGATTATTTCCTTAGAAGTCCATGACCCAGTTTTCTTTAGGGTAGGAGGAGGAAGGGAGAGGGAATTACTTTTTTTTTTTTTAAGCACTTGGTATGGTCTGGAATAGAACTAGAGGTTAATATAATGAAATTATCCTGATGAAAATCAAATGAAGAGTGGTCATTTCATTTTGTTAATTATACACACAAACAGACACATGCACAGATGGAGAGAAAAGAATGTGACTTTTGTCTTGGGAAGAAAAAGTGTCTCTTACCCAAAGTAATGAAACTACAAGACTTGTCTTAGCTGATATTGATCAAAGAGCCAGAGTGATGGAAAATCCTCCTAGCCAGTGAGAAGATTATGGCTTAGGTTAGAAAAGAGACCCTCTTCAACTAAACTGTTACATAAGCTCTGGGGAGGTGACTGTATAAGATAGAGGTTTAAACTAAAAGGCTTCGGTGTAAGGAGATTTCAAGGCTAATCAGCAAAGGATGATTATAATGATGATATCAATGTTAACAGATGTGGGGGTACCAAAGAGTCACAAATCTAAGCTTCATGGAACAAAAAGCTTTAGAATATAGAGACTTTACTTCCTGAGAAGTGATAGACTTAAAATGCAACATGAGACCTACATTTTGGGATGTGGCCAAGGTGGGAATTTGTTTTGTTGGACTGTGGATATTGGTTAAGAAGGTTTTCTTTTTTTTATTGTTCAGTTGGAGGGATAGTTAATATGTGCTTGTAAAAATAATTAATTGATTAATTTTTTAAAATAGAGAGGCTAGTGGATGAAACAAATTATGAAGAAACAGAATGAGGTACATATCATTCTCTAGTCCTGTCTGCCCTTACAATAGCAAGAATGAAAATTAATGTATAGCCCAACATTCAACTAAAAAACCACAATTATTTTCTCCATCTTTGGAATAGTCCCCAGAATTTTAAATATAAAAGAATAGTCATGATAATAGGCTGGCTACTTATAATAGGATTGTTTCTACCTCTGAACATAATCAAAAAGATGAGAATTTCATCATTATGATTAATGATAAGAAGGGGGGGGAAAGTAGAATATCAACTTGTCCCAGCCTGTTTCTGTCTGGGCTCTAGCCCATTTCTTTATCTCATCAGATTACCTCCAGCTTTACCCAAACACCCAGGGCTCTAATAGGTAAATTTTCAACTTGAGTAGAACCCAGCTACCACACCAGTTCCTAATCAGCTTCTAATCCTTTGACCCATGCATACTTTTAACACAATTTGTCTTCACACCCAAGTTCCCAAAGAAGGGCCACCACCATACTCGACTTTTCTCAGGGCTCCAAAGATAGCCTTGTTAGGGGAATTGGGGGTAACAGTAAGGGAAAAGCTTCCCTGCTCACCATGGTCAATTCCAAGCCTTCATGAATGCATTTCCATTTATACAAATCAGCCACTCCTAATGATAACACTTTGAGGCTTTAAATATAATCTTCTTAGCATAAGTCAAAATAAATATCGAGGATACTTATATATAAAGGCAATTACAAATACCCAATCCACATGTAAACCTGAGTCTCCCTTTTCCATCAATGCTCTCAGTATCTATGGTGGGAAAACCAGAAACCTGCCAAGGAGGCACGAGTTAGGAAATTACATGGGCTCAGTAATTTACAGCTCTGAAATTGTCCCCAGAAGTACCTTAATGAACACAGTTGTGAAGCAGAGTTGATTCACACTGTACATGACCAAAAACTTACAGGCAACATGTCTCATTCGAACTAGTTGATCTTTACTTTTATTTCTCTGATTTATCTATCCAAAAGCTATTTATTTTCACAACTGAACTTGTTCCTTGGCAACAATTCTTGTGTATACCACACCAGCTTCATGCTTATATGATGCTCCTGAAATGATACAATTCTGAAATCTGTCCTTTCAACTCTCTTCCTTTTATCTTCCTAGATTCAGACTCTGAATCCTAGCAGCAAATAATCTCACCTTAGCCTCGGTCTTCTTAAACTTTTCCCACTCACAACCCCTTGTCGCCCAAGAAAATTTTATGTTACTCCATCTGGAATCTGAACCAAGGTGTTTTCTGGCAGTATTTGTGCATGTGCAGTGCAAATTGTGGGTGTTGTGTGTTCAGATCCCAGATTGCAGTGAAGTCATGTGAAGAAATATGGGCAATACTAGTAGAACTACCTGGGAATCATTATGCACTTGGTTTTGATCAAATTTTTAATCACTGCATTCAGAAATCTTTTACTGATGTCAAATTTCCAGGACTCCCACATTCAGTTATGTGACCCCATATGAGGCTGTAACCCACAGTTTAAGAAGCTGTGCCTTAGTTTATGGTTAAATTCTCATCTTCTGTCTGTAATATAATCCCAAATTATATTGTTCCAGGCATTGTATATATTGTTTTCCTGGTTCTGCTTACTTTTTTCTACAGAATCTTATATAAGAATGCCTGGTGTTTCTTTTATTGCAACTAATATTTCATTACATTCATATACCACAAATTATTTAGTCATTACCAACAATGGGCACTTATTTGGTTTCCAGTTTTTTGCTCACATGAAAAGTGACACAAGGAGTGATACAGTCATCAAATCATAGGATGATGGGCCTAGAGCTGGAACCTCAGAGGCAATCTACTTCAGTGTGCTCATTTTATAGCTAAGCTAACTGAGATCCAGGAAGTCCCACGGGCAAAGCCAAAAATAATGTTTGAACCCAGGTCCTCTGATTATGGAGCCAGTGCTCTTTTATTGTAGGGGAAGCCAGAAAGCTTCTTTCAGCCCAAATTGACTATAAAAAGCCCATTCTCCACTTGATTTTCTGTTCTGTAGACCTGTGTTCTAATGTAGCCTTTGTCCTTAATGTCCTCGACTGGTCATTATTTTACAATGATACGTCACTTTGCTAAATATAGGGAATGAAACCGGGTCTGGGTCTGTGGGCACTTTGCCAGTTGGAATCTTCCTGCCTGTGTCTAAAAATACCTTTGCATAGTTCAAACACACCCCCTCCTCTTTGATTCATTTCAACTCCAGTTCCTCCATATCTGCTTCCAGAAAGGAGGTCTTTTTTTGCTCTTGCCTTCCATTTCCAAGTTGGAAAATCCAAGCTGTGAAACCGCTAACATTTCCGGATAATTTAAACAGCTTCCCTCAGTGTATTTTTAATAATCCTTGCCTTTATTATTACCAGATGCTGAAATCCAAAAAGAACCACAGAGGAATAAGCTTCAAAGTCTGGAGAAAGTAATAATTTTTAAATGATAGTGTAATGAGGGACAATGAACACTGGTGTAATGCTCCTTCTTCTGGTGGAGGAAGCTTAAGGAGAAGCCTTTGTGGGACGGGCTGATGTTCGGTTCTGCTAACCACATGGTTCACAATCTTTTTTGATTGACTACATAACCAAGACTTGTACTGGCTCTTTAGGTTCGGTAGCCAGTTTCTCTTTGGCTTTCTGCTGGAGATCTGGCCAGGCCAAACCCAGTGACAATGACATAGCAAGACTTTGGGGGCTTCTCCCCACTGTGCTCAAGCATGGGCTCCAGGCCTTGGCCTCTGGGTTTGCTAGGTATGCTAGGGGAAGAGATTGGACCCTACAACGCTGAATTTCAAAATATGGGGGAAAGTTCCCCAACACCTGAGTCTGTTTTTTCTGAATACTGGGGGGGATATTTATACATTTATTCTTGCTATTTCTTCAAAATAAATACTTCTTTGTAAAAAGTTAATTGATATTAAATGACTAAATAAAACTGGGGTGCTACCTATTGACATCTAAAAGTGGGGAGAATATAGCTAATGGGGGCTCTACATGACAGCTCTAGAGAAAGATACTCATAAACCACCCAAGTATTTCTAGAATCCAGCCCTAACCTCTCTCTTAACTTCCAGTCTCACTTCTCAAGCCAGATATCCCACAGATGTTTTAAACTCTAGGTCTCTAAAACAAAGCTTATTATATTTCCCCCAAAATCCTTCCTACTTTCTAACTTCCTTATTACTGTGGAAGACCATCACCATTCTCCCAGTTACCCAGGCCAACAACCTATGGGCCATCCTTAACTCCAAGGATCAGAGGAGAGAAGAGATGTTACAAAAATTAAATCACCAACATTTGGCATCAGATTCAATATGGCAGAGTGAGGGGAGTAGGAGGGAAGAAAGAGAGGAATTAAGATATGTGTGGTTTGACCTGTTCTTGATAAAACCCGACTGGATCTCTGTAATTATTACCTCTATCCCTTCTAAATATTCATTAAACACTTTTTAAATGATCTGTTCTAGGGGCAGCTAGGTGGCACAGTGGATAGAGCACCAGCCCTGAAGTCAGGAGGACCTGAGTTCAAATTTGGTCTCAGACACTTAACATTTCCTAGCTGTGTGACCCTGGGCAAGTCACTTAACCCCAATTGCCTCAGTAAAAAGAAAAAAAATGATCTATTCTAGAATTTCCCCAGAATTTGAAGGCAAGTTCACTGGCTCATAATTTACAGGCTCTGCTTTCATATTTTTTTTAAATCAGGACATTACCCTTCTCCAGTTTTATTTTCTGTGATCTTTCATATATCATTGATATTGGTTCAGCAATCACAGCTACCAAGTCTTTTAGGACTTGAGCCTATAGCTCTTCCCACATCATGTAAGCCAGGTGTGATTTGAGTTCATCAAGCTAAGTGCACATCTCCTGTCGATTTACTTATCTTCCCATTAGCCACCTTTGTTGTAATTTCCAATGCAGAGAAAATAGGAACAAGCTAAGATATGAGCAGTTCTACCTTAATCATCTACTTCAAGCAAAGGTCCTATACCTTCTGTGATGCCCCTTTTTCTCAATGTAGTAAAGTATTGTTCTTGACACTGGAATTGTGGAGAGGGCGAAGGAAAGGGGAGAGGGAGAGGAAGGGGAAATGAGAAAGGAAAGAGGAGGGGAGAAGAAAAAGAGGAGGCAAAGAAGGGAGGAGAGAGAAGGAAGGGGAGGGTGGGGAATGGCAGAGAAGGGAGGAGAATGGGATAGAGAGTAAGAGTTCTAGTGGATGATGGCTCATGAATTTTCCCTATCACTGCAATATCTGGCCTTTGTGCCAGATTTGTGATCTGTTTCCCAAACTCTTCCTTTGTTCCCTCCTTCTGTCTAGGTGGTCTGTAGTGTACCCTGATAACTAAATGCCTTCTGTTTCTTCCTCCATTGACTTTCACCCCCTTAGAATGTGAGCTACTTGAGAGAAGGAATTATCTATTCTGTTTGTTTCCTCAATAGTTTGCACTTTGTTTGGTACATAGTAAACACTTGATAAATGCTTTATCCATTTAATAATTTATTTACTCCAATGCCTTCCATCATTCTTCTTTATTCCCTGCTGCCTGGATTTTTTAGGTGGCACAATGGATAGTGTTGGGCTTAAAGTCAAGAAAACTTATCTCCCTGACCTCCAATACTGACTAGCTGTGTGACACTGAGCAAGCAACTTATCCCTGTTTGCCTCAGTTTCCTCATCTGTAAAGTGATCTGAAAAGAGAAATGGCAAACCATTCTAGTATCTTTGCCAAGTAAACCCAAATGGGTCACAAAGAATTGAATACAACTGGACAATACAATTGATTTTTCTCTCTCTTGTTTCTTTTGAAACCCATATTCCACTCTCATATTTCAGTCATGAATTTCATCCCACAAGTCTGCACAATGCCTAGGAAGTTAACTTTGCTTTCTTGCCTTACCTTTTATTTTTCAAAATTCATGCAAAAATGGTTTTCAACATTCACCCTTGCAAAACTTTGTGTTCCAAATTTTTCTTCCTCCTTCCTCTCCTCCCCCTCCCCTAGATAGCAAACAATCTGATACAAGTTGTACATATGCAACTCTTCTAAACATATTTTCACATGTACCATGCACAAGAAAAATCAGATCAAAAGGGAGAAAAATGAGAGAGAAAAACAAGCAGGCAAGTAATTGCCTTACTTAAAAACAACAACTACTACTACTACTACTATTTACTCTTGCTTATTGTCTACACTTTAGGGATCCGTGCAAAGACATTTGAGGCTATGGATTTACTACCAGATACTTTCTTGGATTTTGTTTTCTACAAATGGGTATCTCAAGCCGTTATTCTTATGCTATTGCTATTGTTGTGACATCTGACTTGATGGAGAGGCAGCAGAGAACTGTAGAATTAGGTCATTGGAGTACAATAACATCTCTGCATACAGATGCAATCAGCTGAGTGTGTGTGTGTGTGTGTGTGTGTTTATGTTATTTGATTAAATGTCTTTTTTCTTTGAATCAGTGTTCCACGGTTTCCTGCTGTTGTTCTGTCATTCAGTCAATGTCCAATTCTTCGTGACCCCTTGGACCATACATGGCAATAGTGTCCATAGGGTTTTCTTGGCAAGGGCACTGGAAAGATCTGCCATTTCCTTCTGCAGTGGATTGAGTCAAACAGAAGTTAAATGACCTGCCCAATTTCACAAGCTAATAAGTGTCCAAGGCTTTGAAATCAAGTTTTCTTGACTTCAGGCCACTGGCTAAGTAAAAGTACTACATCAGTGAGGACTCATGAGCTATAGTCTGATGTGGGCACTGATCCACAGAATACCTTGGAACTGAGGCATCTTTTCTGGTGGCCTCTGTGTGAGGAGGTACCTCAAGTACTCTTCTCAGTAACTGTGGGGTGGGACAAAACAAGTATTATTATTCCCATTTTGCAGAACAGCAAACAGGTGAAGAGAATAGAAATTACAAATAGTCATTGAATTGTCACCAACCCTCACAGGATGATAGATTTAGAGAAAAAAGAACTTTAGAGATCACTAAGCCCACCTCTCTTATTTCGAAGATGAGAACACTGAGGACAAGAGGGACTGGGTGATTTGCCCTGTGCCTCCAGATCCACTCCCCCCGGGGTTGCCCACTAGTCAGCCATCCTGTTTGTGTGACTGGGCGGCAGTAACACAGTGAGAAGGCTTCCATGCTATTCTGTCCAAATGAGCATAGCCTGACTCGACGGAACTTCTCTGAAATGAGGATGTTATTTTCTTCAGATCCTCGTGTTGAAATATTCATACGTCAGACTCTTAGTGGAGACATGTATGATTCATGGGACTGATGGAAAATGAAATTGCTGCCATTATCCACTTGGCCTTGAATCGCTCTGTGATTCCAGAAGGCTCAAATGGAGCTAAAAATAATGTCAAATATTGAAAGCTTATTCTGGCCTTCATCAAATGAGTCCCTATTCCCAATATGCTTCTGTACAGGCTCTGCAGGCTTGCTCCATATCCTGGAGGCAGTCAGGGAATAAGACTTGAATATATATTGCACTCCCATACAATACGATATACATGACACATGATATATGTTGCCTTATTTGACTGAGAGATGGGCATGGGTTTGAAATGAACCTCTGCTACTTAATTCTTTTTGTAGCCTTCTTAGAATCAGAGCATTTATGTAGCATTTTAAAGTTGGCAGTGTTTTGCAGATATTATCTCATTTAAATGTCACAATAACCCCAGGAAGGTAGATTCTGTTATAATGAGGGAACTGTTTTATAATAGGGGAACTGAGGCACAGTAGTGATGGTGATTTGTCTCTGGGATACACAGCTAGGAAGTTTATGAGGCTGAGTTTGAACTCAGGCCTTTCTGACTCCATGCCTAGCATGCTAGAGCCACGAAGGGTCCCCCAGTCTTTGCTTGACCTTATGTTAGAAAGAACTCACTCCCTCTTAAGGCAGCCCATTTGCTTCTTGCGTAGCTTTAATTGTTGGTGTTTTTTCCTTTCATCAAGCCTAAAACTGCCTTGACATAAAGGGTGAAAATCACTACAATTTCCAAGCCTCAGTTTCCTTATCTTTTTTAGATTAGAACTGTATGTGATCATAATGACAGTTTTTAACTATAGAAAAAGATAAAGATTTACACCCCGCCCTTCCTTTAGGGAGGTGAGGAGTTATGGGTGTGGAATGGTATAGATGCTATCAGATGTGTTGGTCTGCTCTGCTGAAATATTTCACTTTGTCATCAGGGAAGATTCACCAAAATGGGGGAAGAAAAGACGGAGGAAGAGAAAAAAGTATATACAGAAATTATTGTAATGGAAGAACAAGAGCATCAATAAAACATTTAAAATATAAAATAAAATGAAAGATTGGACTTGATGATCACTGAGGTATTTTCTAGTTCTGTCACAAAACTGAGTATCCTGTGACTCAGCAATCTCACCACAGAGACTGCAGCCTAAGGATGTTATTAAGGAAGGGAAAAAAAGATACATGAGGACAAAAATATCCATAATGGTTTTACTTGTAATAATGAAAACCTGTAAACAACCTCTGTGTCCGATGACAGAATTGATTGGATCAATTGTGGCATGGTGGTATCATGGAAGACTCTTGTGTCCTTGGAAATGGCAACTAGGAAGACTATATAAGAGATCTGGAAAGAAAGACCCTGGCTAGATAACAGCAGTATAAAAAGAGCATACACAATGACTTCAACCAATTTCCCCCAAAAAAAATCAAGGGGGAAAAATACCTGATAAGCTCACAAATGGAACCAGAAGGAACCTGAACAGTTAAATTGTTACTTGTACTAACTTATGAAAACTAATGTTGTTGTTGTCATTGAGTCATTCAGTTGTGTCCAACTCTTTGTAACCTATGGACTATAATACCTCAGGCCCTTCTATCCTCCACTATTTCCTAAAGTCTGTTCAAGCTCATGTTCATTGCTTCCATGACACCATCTATACCTTTCATCCTCTGCCATCCCCTTCTTTTGCCTTCAATCTTTCCCAACATTAGTCTTTTCCAGTGAGTCCCATCTTCTCATTATATGGCCAAAGTATTTAAAGTTTCAGTATTTGTCCTTCCAGTGAATAGTGTGAATTAATTTCTTGAAATGTTGACTGATTTGCTCTCCTTGCTGTCCAAAGAACTTTCAAAACGTCTTCTCTAGCATTACAATTTAAAAGTATTGATTTTGCAGTGTTCAGCTTTCCTAATAGTCCAACTCTCTTAGCCATATATAGCTATTGGGGGGGGGGGGGGCAAAAAACCAGACCTTTGAATATCTGGATCTTTGTCACCAAGGTGATGTCTTTGCTTTTTTTGTATGCTGTCCAGATTTGCAATAGGTTTCCTTCCTTAATTTCATGGGTATATTTCCTGCTTATAGTGGTCTTTGAGCCCAACAATATACAATCTGACACTGCTTCCATTTCTTTTCCTTCTATTTGCCAGAGAGTAGTGAGACCAGTTGCCAAGATCTTAGTTTTTTGTTTTTGTTTTTTTGATGTCAAGCTTCTATGCAGTTTTTATACTCTCCTCTCTTGCCTTCATTCAGAAGCTTCTTAATTTTTCTTCACTTTCTGTCAGCAGAGTGGTATTATCTGACTTTTAATAATTTCCCCAGCAGCCTCAATTACAGCTTTTGATTCATCTACCCCGGCATTTTTTCATGATGTACTCTGCATATAAATTAAATAAACAAGTCTACAATTTTCTGCCTTGCCTTGCTCCTTTTTCCATTCTTAAATCAATCAGCTGTTCTATATTTTGGTCTAACTGTTGCTTCTTGATCCTCATACAGGTTCCTCAAGACACAAGTGAGATAATCTGGTACTCCCATCTCTTTAAGGACTTGCCACATTTGGTTGTGATCCACCCAGTCAAAGGCTTTAGTGTAGTTAATAAAGCAGAAAGATTTTTTTTTCTTCTGGAACTCCCTTGCTTTCTCCATAATTCAGACAATATTGGCAATTTGGTCTCTGGTTCCTCTACCTCTTTGAAAACCAGCCTGCTCTTCCAGTCATTCTCAGTTCATATATTGCTGAAGCCTGCTGTAATTCTCCTTGCAAATATTGTTGAAACCTAGCTAGCAGAATCTTAAATATAACCTTGTTGGTGTGTGAGATGAACACAATTTTGGCAATTTGAACATTACCCTTCTTTAGAATTGGGAAAATGGATCTTTTCCAATCCATTATCAAAGGAATTGAAAAGAAAAGCTAAGGCTGGATGAGGTCCAGAGACTGGTTCACAAAGAGCTGAATCAGTCCCTGAGGCTATGGGCTAAAAAGAACACAGTTCCTTGAAGGCAGGAGGTCTCATAGTTGCTGAAATTTAATAGAAAACCAGCAGATGGCAGCTGAATACAGCATTGTTGATAATCAACAGATGGTTGGACCATGGATAAATCGGTAAAAGGTAGATTCTAAGGCAAAAGTGTTTCCAGCTGGAATGTAACTGGAAAAGAGTTTCTCCAGCTATGCACATTTCCTCCTCATGTGCCCTCTCCCCTCTGTGTTCAGTGGCCATGAATATTTCCTCTCACAGTAATAGTGCCAGGATTTGTGGGGGAAGTGTACAAGAATATTCTCCTGTGTGTGTGTGTGTGTGTGTGTGTGTGTGTGTGTGTGTGTGTGTGTGTGTGTTGGGGTAGGGTGGGGATGGAGAAATCATATATGTTACTTATCCTGCTGCTTTGTTACTGAAATCTTTTTTTCTTTGAAATAATGTATCCTCTGGCTAGGCTCATCAGTAGTGGCTCATGAGCTGTGGTTTTGAAAGAGACTTCAAAATTGGCTTGAAGCTAAGGGAGCTCATGTTTGAGAGAAGCCAGACTACACACGCACAAACACACTCAGATGAATCGCTGATTTCATTGATTTGGATATTCCATCCAATGATGATCATAATCCCTCCATTTCTGTCCATCTTACCCAATTCATTTCAGTATAGAGGTGGGAGCTCATTTAATGATCTAGGGACTTTTCTTGGCTTTGCAAGAAAACTGGTGGAACATTTGGACTTGCCTACCTATTGTGCTTCATTTTTGATAAATTACTTAACTAATTTGTCTTACTTTTCTATATTCCCCTGATAATTTCCTTTGTTTCAGCTTTGTACAGTTCTATTTGTTATATGTTATATGTAAACTTATATAGTCCCACCCTGAGTCTTTTTTTCTTCCTGGGTGGTATCTATGTTTTATTCTTTTGGACCGTAGTGACTTACAGCTACACATCACCAGTAAAATACTGATATTAACAAGATGAGACTTTATTTTGGGGAAAAGCTTGGAGCCATTAAATGAACTTTGAATTTTGCTGAAGGCAATCAAATGTCTTTATCAAATGAGATCTTTATAAAGGACTTAGCATGATGCCTAAAACATAGTATATGCTTAATAAATGCTTGTTCCCTTCTCAGTCTTCTGTTTACCTCTGAATCCAACTTTATGTCCATTTGTACTGTCTATCTAAGATATATCATATTATAGAACTTAGATCAGTATATAAGTATGCATACACACATATATAGAGACATGTAAGTGTATATATGTGTTGTATATTATGTATGTGTGAGTTCTATAACTACATGTCATAATCTGGTCAACAGTTTTCATCCACTTTTTTTCTAATGTGTGAATGATTAGGTCAAACTCTTTTAGGGATTACAGATCTTTTTCAGGAAGATCTGCGGTGTTGGAATGCTGAGGGTGCTACTTACAATCAACATGATGTCACGTGCAAATAAGCAAGCATATGGAAGCATCTTATCCGTAGAGAATCCCTATATAAAGAGATGTCCTGCAGTCACTTGTAAACAGCTTTCAAGCAGATTGTTAATTTTTAGTGTAAATAATTACACCTCAGAAATCAACAATCTTTAGAAAATGGGGCTCGATTTATTGCTTTGCTGATCATCTGAATTTAAGAAAGTATTTATAATGCAGATTAAACCTAAAAGTGTGTAGGCATAGATTTCCCCCTCTCTCCTCCCTCCCCTCCCCCCAGTGTTAAACTTTTTATTAGCACAGCCCTATATACTTTATAGAAGTATAAACCTTTCTTGAGCTTAGCAGGAGGACAGTATATCACTCGGGGAATAAAATCATCACCAGACTGGAAGCCTAGTGACTGTGGGATAAAAAGGAGGAGGAAAAGAAGGAAGAGAAAAAGAAAGAAGAGGAAGAAAAGGAGAAGGAAGATGAAGAGGAGGACTAGAGAAAGAAGTAGAAGTAGAGGAAAAAGAATAAGAAAAGATATATATAGCACTTTAAGGATTGCAAAATGCTTTACCTCCATTATGTCATTTGAGTCTCCCAATGCACCCCTACCTCTGTAATATATAATGAATATTTATATTCATTGTAGCATCAAGGTAGCATGACATTGGGGATAAGTGGTCTTAGAGCTAACAAACTGAAGATTCAAGTCCTTCCTCTGGCTGTAAAACTCTGAACCAATCAGTTCACCCACCAATGTCCCTCTCTAAGATTATACATTTCAGAATAGCTGTTGATCTGCCCTGATAGAGACAAAGGGAGTTTCTTCATGTGTAGTTTCTTATACTAGTGAAATCAGAGGTCCAAACAAATGTCCCTAGCTTGCATGATGTTTCTCAGAAGCTGTCATATTATTCAAGCACAGACTACATTGTATACCAGTTTATTGAGTAATATTTTGGGTAGAGTATTATGCTAATTGACATAGGATCTACAGAGAAGAACAGAACACAAACCTTTCTGTCCAGGAAATGACAAGAATTTGCTCACTAATCTTCAGTTCTTCCAATTAGGAAGAACAGAAGTTTCCTTTGGGTTTTACTGAAGAATAGCTATTAAGTGGAGCCCTATTGAATGAATCCAGCTAAACCCATTTCCCAACAACTAATTCTCTGTCTCTCTGTGTGTCTCTGTCTCTCTCATATGTGTGTATATGTGTATACGTATATCTATAAACACACATCCTCTTCTATAGCACATCTTTCTTGATCACTCCAGCTCAGACTACTTTCCAGTTTCTGATAAAAATGGAGCTTGATAGTGTTTGAAAAGCTCCCACATAGAAGAGAGACTAGATTTGCTTCAGGTTATCAACATTCCCCCTAAAATGCTCCCTCCTTTCTTTCTGTTTGAATTTGACTTGTCTATCAAGGCCCACCTTCTTCCCCAAACTAACTAGAGGCATTGGACTTACACAGAAGATACCACACTGTACCTTGGACTAAGAAACCTGAGTTCAAATTCCTAGCTATGGAATCTGCAAGTCACTTAACCTCTATCTGCCTGTTTCCTCATCTTTAAAATGGGGATAATAATGACAGCTCCCTCCAGGGGTTTTTATGAGAATAAAATGAGCTAATATTTGTAAAGTATGGTGTATATAGATACCAAATCTAGTACAATTCCTTTATCTTTCAGGGGAAACTGACACCTAGGAGGGGAAATGACTTTGAGTGTTCATACAATGAGTTAATGACCTGGCCAAGACTAGATAGAATCCAGGTCTTCTGAATTCTTAGTATAATGGTCTTTCTTTATTTTTTTTCAATAATAATAATGAAAGTTTTTTTATTTTCAAAATACTTGCAAACATAGTTTTCAACATTCACCCTCAAAAAACCTTGTGTTCTAATTTTTTTCCCTTCCTTCCCCCCATCCCCTCCCCTAGACAGCAAGTAATCCAATATAGGTTAAACGTGCAATTTTTTAAATTAAAGCTTTTTATTTTCAATTATATACATGGATAATTTTCAATATTCACCTTAATAAAATCTTGTATTCTAAATTTTTTCCTCCCTTCTCTCTATCCCCTCCCCCAGATGGCAAGTAATCCAGTATATGTTAAACATATGCAATTCTTCTACACATATTTCCTTATTTATCATGCTGCCCCAAAAAAATCAGATCTAAAAGGGAAAAATAAGAAAGAAAAAAACAAGCAAACAACAACAATTAAAAAAAGGTAAAAATACTAGGTTGTGATCTATATTCAGTCTCCAGAATCCTCTCTCTGGATGCAGACGGCTCTCTCCATCACAATTCTATTGGAATTGGCCTGAATGCCTCATTGTTTAAAAAAAGTCTGGTCCATCACATAATCTTGTTGCTATGAACAATATTCTCTTGGTTCTACTCATTTCACTCAGCATCAATTCATCTAAATCTCTCCAGACCTCTCTGAAATCATCCTGCTAATTGTTTCTTATAGAACAATAATATTCCATACCATTCATATACCACACCTTATTCAGCCATTCTCCAACTGATGGGCAGCCACTTAATTTCCAGTTCTTTGCCACAACAAAAAGGGCTGCTACAAACATTTCTGCACATGTGGGTCCCTTTCCCTCCTTTATGATCTCTTTGGGATACAGGCCCAGTAAAGACATTGCTGTACCAAAGGGAATACACAGTTTGATATTCCTTTGGGCATAATTCCAAATTGTTCTCCAAAATGATCCCATCAATTCACAACTCCAAATGGTTTTTTTTTTTTTATATTTAAAAATTAGTGAGGGGCTTGTAAAGTTAAACTAAAGAAAAAAATGAGCGTTTCAATGTAAATTAAAAAGCCTTTATTCAACCCCAACTATGTGCCAAACAGTGTGCTAAGCCCTGGGGATAAAAAGACAAGTAAGCTGACGCCTTCTCTCCGGAAACTTAGCATCTAAGGAAAGGCATTGTATCAAATGGCTGGAAAGCAAGGCCAAGGCATCGAGGCAAACAAAAAAAGGCCAGGCTGGGAGGGGACCTGGACATGGGAGGCCAGGATTTCCCAAGGTTCTAGGGGTCAGAGGGGAATAGCCTAAATAGCCAGGAAATGGCCAAGAGGAACAGATAAAGAGGATAGTATATGAAATTATGAGTGCCTCTTTGAAGTTTTTTTCTCCTGAACTTCACAAACCAAATAAAATAAACATTTCTATAAGATAAAACATAGCACAGAAAAAAAAGATGATACATGAAAAATGAATCACTATTCAATACAGCTCTTTTTCCTTTCCTCTTTTAAATATTTACTATTTTTATTTTCCCCAGTTACATACAAAAACAATTTTTACATTGTTTTTAAAACTTTGAGTTCTAGATTCTCCCTTCCACCTCATCCTCACTCCCCTTTAAGAAGGCACCCATCAAGTTATGTAAAACATCTCTATAAAATTCATGTTGTTAAAAAAAAAGATCTCCACCCCCCCAAAAAAAACCTTCAAGAAAAATAAAGTAAAAAAAAGAAAAGAAAAGACTATGCTTCAATCTGCATTTAGAGACAACCAATTCTTTCTCTGGATATGGACTTGATTACCTTTTAAAAGAAATTATCATTTCAACATGTTTCTTGCCTTGTTTTTTTGTGATCCTTTCTGACCTTCCTTGTATTTTCATTTTGAAAACGCTTCAATGAACTCCTTTTTAAAACTTTTTCTCCTTTTTAGGGGTAGAGCGTCATTCTAATCCTTTTCAATATGCATAGTCAAGCAACATTTGGTGTTTTTTTCAGAGTGATCATTAAATTTAATTTGGTGGCAGCAAAACTGCCTTGCTTGTCTATGTCCACTTCTGAGCTTTCCTGCCCCATTTTGTGACATTTGCCTAGACATTTGGTGACTTTATGACTCATTGACAATTTTTTTTCCCTCTCTTCTGTGATGAGAGACTGGCCAATGAAAATCCAGCTCTTATGAACCCATGTAACATATTGGTCTGATGTAATCTCCCATATTGAGTCTGGAACATGCTCAGATATTCTGTGAGGATTTCCTGGTCTGCTCACTCCATGACTATCATTATTCAAATGTGTCCAACTCTTCTTGACTCCATTTGGGCTTTTCTTGGCAGAGATACTGCAATGTTTTACTATTTCTTTCTCCAGCTCATTTTACAGATGAGAAACTGAGGCAAATAAGGTTATTTGCCCAGGATCATACAGATAGTATCTGAGGTTGGATTTCATCTCAAGTCTTCCTGATTTCAGGCTGCCCCTTTCTCCATAGTTGGAGAAATCTTTTTAATTGTCATCTAAGTGAGAGTTTAGTATATAGCTGACTACTCTTTGTTCTTTTTACCTGTATGGATGTTTTCAAAGGAAGAGGCAATAATCGCCTGTGAGTCTCCAAGGGGGGAGTACCCCAGTGCTCTCACTCCAGCTTGATCCATGTAAAGCCATAAGCACCACTGCTCCTGGCCCTGATTCCTTCCTCTCTTTGATGGAGAGTTAGAAGATAAACCTGCAAACTGTAAGCTTTGAACAGTTGGAAGAGAGATCCACCAGAAGTCCAGTGACAAGAGTCCATACCAGAATTTGTGGGCAGTCGAGCTTGGTGAAGGGTGAAGGTTCCATTGATCTGCTTGACCCAGAACTACAGTGACTCCTTGGACAGCCAAGAGAGACTGTGTCTTGGCTATGGCCCATTCACCAAGTGAACTGGGTGGGGACACATGCTTTGTAGCAGCTGTTCTCAGGCAAGCCCACTCTTCCAGGAACTGGGTTGTAGAAGGAAGAAGGTGCCCTCCATTTAGGAGAGAGATTTTGTGCTTCTACTCAAATTATATCCTTTCAGTAAATGACTTTTTGTAAAAGCTAATTGATTTTAATCACTAAAAATATAGCAGAATATCACTAATCACTAGCAATTGATATTGAGAACATACTAGAACAGGGCTTGGCTTGAGGACCATGATAATAATTAACATTTATATAACACTTCCTATGTGCCAGACGCTGTAGTAAGTATTTTATAAATATTGTCTCATTTAATACTCATATTAACCCTGGCAGGGAGAAGCTATTATTATTCCCATTTTACTAAAAAGGAAACTGAGGCTGTCAAAACTTTAAGTCTCTTGTTCAGAGACACAGAATTAGTGAGTGTACAAGGCCAGATTTGAGTGCAGTTATTAGAAAACCAACTCAATCCCTCACAGGTACCAGAACCCTGAAGGGGAGATATATAACCTTGCTTGCCCAAACCTAACTTGGTCAGTAAGAGTGAGAGTTGAGATAAGGACCCCTACGAACTTTTAAAGGCTATGCTTTTTTTTTTTTTTTTTTTTTTTGCATCAGTGTAACTCCAACCTACAACCACTATCCATTTGTGTTTGAATGAATAATGATAAAGAATTGATTAAATATTTACTATGCCCCAGGCACTGTGCTAAGTACTAGTGATGTAAACAGAAGAAAGCAAGACTTGCCTTGAAAGAGCTTTCTTTTGGGTGGGGGAATACGATGTCGTCTGGGGAGCTGCCTGGAGGCAATGTAAATTGTTGTTATTTTTATTGACAACCATTAGTTCAATCTTCTTATTTTTATGAGTGGGGTACTTAGGCATTTGGTCAAAGGAGCCCCCACATAAAAGCCTTGAGATGTACTTTTTCCCAGAGTCCTTAAGACTATAAGGGAAGTCTATGTGTCCTGTAACCCAGTCATTAATAACTTCTTACTCAATTCATTACTCAAGCAGGTCAAAATCCGCTTCATCACAGAGATGTGGCAAAAATCTAGTGCAAGCCGCCTTTGGTTATCTTCAATCCAATTAGCCATTTGGAGCAGACAAAACCCTAACTGGATCCATGGGGGAGCCGGATTAATACCTCATCCATAATCACATTAATCGCAATCTGTCCATAATTCACCATCTGATAATTCCATTGGACAGGAGCAGGCCTCCTGCATCCAATTAGCTCATTAATTATCTCTCTTCAGTATTTGCCAGGAACTCTCAATACCAGGAGATGTTTTCTCAAGAAAGAAAAATGGTGGCCAAGCTGATTGAGAGCTTGTTGCCTGGAGATCCGTTACCAGCACCAAACTTTGGGCTTTGACATAGACAGAGAGGGAATGCTAAAGTAATTTCTTCGTCATCATAATGAGAAAGTCAAATAGTATCTCCCATCATTCTAGTGCTTCAAGGTTCCCAATTTCATAAGAGGCAAGGAATGGAAGGATATAATTATCCCCATTTTGCAGATGAAGAAACTGAGGTTATCAGTGTCCGAATTCAGAATCAGGAAATAGGATTTCTGCAGAAAAGGATGAGGACTATGCACTTGGAAAGAGTTCTGATCTTATCACTTATGCTTGCATAGCAGATCACTCAACTTGCTTGAGTTCATTTCCTTATCTGAAAAATGGGCATCCCACCTAGGATAGCCTTTCTTACACCTAAGTCCCATGCAAAACTACTTCAGATGTAAGGCACTCTGTGTTCACAAGCCCCCACCAACGTGCTTACTTTTGACAATAATGACAATCCTTCACCCTCTGGAGGATCTCAGCCACAGCAAAATCCCAGAATTCACACCCATGCCAAGTGGTCCCTTAGCTCAGACAAGCACCTGCAGGATCCATGTAAAAATGGATATGGTCATCCAATGGATACATTAATTCAAAACAAGGACCTGTGATTTCATTGCCATAGGAAGCACCCCAGTGATAAAACTCCTTGTACCAATGGACACAATAGCAGTTTTTGGCACACAGTAAGTGATTCACAAATGTTTGCTGATTGAATGAACTAAGCAACTTCTCTAAAATTTTTAGTCTTAAGAGAGCTTAATGAGAAATGGGAGTCACTAAACCATATATAAAATTCCAGAGGTCACAGATTGACTCAGAAAACCACATATTAACAGTATCTGTGTTATATTGCGCTTTTATTTATTTTATTAAATATTTTCCAAGCACAAGGGCTGATTGGGCAACCCTTAGGTATGTAACATTTAAGAAAGTGTGTAGCAGTGGGGCCCACTTTTGAAACTTCAAGCCTATGGCAATAAAAAGTTCATATGTTATTAACCCTGACCAAATGACCAAAGAGCAACACCAGCTCTGTAACTGTCATTAACTTAAAAAATTTTTTTTCATAGAAGCTTTCAATTTTCAAAATACATGCATAGATAATTTTTCAGCATTGACCTTTGCAAAACTTTGTGGTCCACTTCCCCCTCCCTTCCTCCCATTCCCTCCCCTAAATGGCAAATAATCCAACATATGTTAAACATCATTAATTCTATTTTTTTCTTTTATTATTAATACTTTTTATTTGCAAAACATATGTATGAGTAATTCCTAAACATTAACCCTTACAAAGCTTTCTGTTACAAATTTTCCCCCCTACTCCCCACCCCTCCCCTAGATAGCAGGATATCCACTACATGATGATTAAAACATCATTAATTCTTAAAAAACAAACAAACAAAAACTAGATTCCACACAGGTTATAAAAACCACAGTAAATGATAAAAAATAAAATATAATAAAACCACAGAGCTAACAATGGTTATAAGCAAAAAGCTTTCTTTCTTTTGCTGGAAGAGGGAGACTAGACACATGTGTCAGGACTGCCTTTCATGGACAAATGGTGCAGTGGATAGACAGAGCAACAGCCCTGAAGTCAGGAGGGCCTAATTTCAAATTTGGCCTCAGATACTTAACACTTTCTAGCTGTGTGACCCTGGGAAAGTCACTTAACCCAATTGCCTCAGCAAAAGTAATAATAATAATAAGTAAATAAATAAAAATGAAAGTAAAGAAAGGACAGAAGGAGAAAGACAGAAAGGAAAGAAAGGAGGGGAGAGAGAGAGAGAGAGAGAGAGAGAGAGAGAGAGAGAGAGAGAGAGAGAGAGAGAGAGAAGATGCCCCTTTGAATACATAGGATGCCCCTTTGTATGCTCTTTGGCAGGTTACCAGCCATCACTAAAGGATGTACGCCGGTATTGAGACACACTGGAAACCCACATTGTCCTACGTGCCCTGTGTGACTGTGCCCTCTCTGATGGTCTCTGCTGATTGTGCTCTCCTTAGTGGGGCACGGTCTCTCTTGGTCCCCGCTGGACAGCTCTGCTGTCCAGGTTAAGGAGCTCTCCTCCCTGTCCCCTCCTTTCTACTAGAAACTCTGGTGTGGCCAGGGCAGAGCAGCCCTTCTGCGGCTTATGGATGTGAGTCACTTTGCCTAGTTCAGGGCAGACAAAGGGAATGCAGCCAGAAGGCCTCCAAGCTAAGATTGTCTGTTCTTTTCATTGCTTATGTCTGGTGCTAATTGGTAGGCTATTGTTCCAGACAGGGAGAAGATTAAGGATTAGAAAAGTCTTCATAACTACCATTTAAACCCAGCTGGGGAGCCCGTGTCCCCAAAACCCATCAGGAAGTCTCCACCAAAGACATTCCCCCGACACCAGGTGGAGGCTGAGGCTTTGGGGTCTGCATCCACACTTGGTGGACCCTGAAGCACTACACAATGAACCTAAACCAAAGCCTGGGGGAACTGATTGTTGGCTGCCCTTTCAGTCCCCAAGCCTGCTGGCTGTTATGTCAATGTACCCCCAAGCTTGGGCACTGGTTCTGGCCACCTACCTAGTGTTATCTGGAGGTCTAAATGGGGTGATACAATTGGAAGGGGCTTCGAAAACCTCAAAGTGCTCCTGTTATGGAGAGGCAGCAATGAGCCAACAGGAGAGAAAGTAGGACACAAAGTAAAGAAGCTCTGAGTTCAAATCCTACCTTAGGAAATGGGTTGTGTTATCCTGAGCAAATGCCTTCACTGTTCATTGTCCCAGCCTATGCATTGCAGGGTGGGAGCCAACCTGGACAAGGGAGCAGGTTACTTCCCTATGCTTTATTGGCATCAAAGTCCTGGCCAAAAAAAGGGGGAAAAATTATTTTCCACTGAACCATTACAGATTCACAGAATAGTGAGTTAGAAAGGATTTTAGGGAGAACTCTATAAAACAGTGGAAAGAGTTTTGGGTTTTGAATCAGAGGATATGAATTCAAATCCTGCCTCTGCCACTTACTATCTGGGTGACCTCAGGCAAGCCACTTAAACTTCTTGGGGCTCAAGTTCCTTATCTGTAAAGTGCATGGACTTTGCCATGTCTAGATCCATGATCCTCTATGTGACCTTCAGCAAATGACTTTAAACTCTTTGAGCCTCAGTTTCTTCTTCTGTAAAGTGAAGGTGGGGCAGACTAGAGAGCCTCTAAGGTTCCTTCCAGATCTAGATCTTTTCAGTCTTTGTCTGACCCATACCTGAGCAGCAGCACCTTTGAAACCATCTTCACTAAATGGCCATTCCACACGAATGGCTCTTCCCTGTAAATGGGACAGAAAAAATACTGAGGAGAGAGACAGAGTGCAAGAGTGAAAGAGAGAAGGAAGGAAAGAGAGAAGGAGAGAAAGAAGAAAAAGAAGGAAGAAAGGGAGGAAGGAAGAGAGAGAGGAAGAGAAGAAGCAAAGGAGGAAAAGAGGAAGGAAAGGAAGGAGGGAGAAAAAGGAAGAGGAGAAAAGAGGAGAGAAGAAGCTGTCCAAACTTTAACATTGATGTAACAATAGAGTGGAAAGATAAATCTTTCCTCTGATTCTCTAATGCATGACAAACTGTTTTAATTTTATAACGCACTTAATCCAGGATTGGCTCTGAAAGAAATCACTATTGACTGCCTTTTGCAGCCTGCTCTGAAAGTCACATTTATAATTTGACAGATTCTGCAAATATTATGACAAAACCCAAGCCTGGGTCTTGGGCAAGGCTGGGAGGAGCCTATTGTAGGATTAGCTAACTCTGCTGGGAAAATAAGCCGAGTGAGATGAATCATGAAGTCGTGAATTGGATTCTGTCGGCAGCTGAATGTGCATATGAGTGGAGAAGTTTGGCTAGAGAGAAATTAAACAAAAACACATCTGTAAGTAGGAATGCCGATTTCTGAGGCTGAAAATGTCATTTAAAGTGTTTGCTCCTTTGCTCATTGGAAATGGTGAAAAGCACACTGAACTTGGGACTCATCACCTGGATTGGCCCAGTTTTGTTACTATCTAACCATGAGACCCTGGACAAGTCTTAAACAAGGACACTATATGGGGGCCCTTGTATAGGGAGGGAGGTTGGGCTCCATGGGCCTCTAATGCCTCTTCCAATTCAGCAATCATGGGATCATAAATCTAGAGCCTCAGAGGCCATCTGGAACAACCTCTTCATTTTAAGGATAAGGAAACAAGCCCACAAAGGGTTAAGTGATTTGCCCATGATCCCACAAGAGTAGTATGGCAGAGGCCCAGAAAATTCTGCCTGGTGAGCAATCATCATGGGAGCACAGGTAACCCACCAGTCCCACCACCATGAGACCATGGTGGACCTGCCAGTTCAGGGCTCTTGTATGTAGAGAGGTTCTGGGGCTGCCTTTTCTTTTCAGCTGTCCTCCTGGTCATCCCCTGAGTCACAGAATGATTTCTCATAGAACATACAACAAACATATATTTTAGCAAATGTGTATTTACTTATTTGGTTTCCTCAAAAGAAAACCACAGGTTGTGAAATTAGAGGGGTAAGGAGGGGGAAGACAGACAAGACAGACTGACGTGATTTAAGAAATAAAGGGAATTATTTAGAAGAGAAAACAATTCATGAGAAAGGGAGAAGTGGAAGGAAGATAAAAACAAAAAGGAAGGGAGACACTGACCTGAGAAAGAAAGGGAATTATTTGAGAAAGTTAAGGAAATGGGGATTCAGAAGGGACAAGGAGAAAAAATTATTTCATAAAAAACTTCTTATGTGTATGAAAACAGAGAGAGAAGAGGGGGCAACTAGGTGGTGCAGTGGATAGAGCACCAGGCCTGAAGTCAGGAGGACCTGAGTTCAAATCTGGTCTCAGACACTTAACCCTTCCTAGCTGTGTGACCCTGGACAAGCCACTTAACCCCAATTGCCTCAGCACAAAAAAAAAAAAGAAAGAAAGAAAGAAAGAAAGAAAGAAAGAAAGAAAGAAAGAAAAGAAAAGAGAGAGAAGAGAAAGAGGGAGGAGAGAGAAAAGAAGAAAAAGAGAGAATCAGAGAAAAGTTAGAAGAAAGAGAAGGAAGAGGGAATCTTTCTATCTTTCAGATAGAAAGAGAAGATGAGAGGAAAGAAAGAGGAAGAAAAGGAAGGAAAGAATAATTTGAGAGAATGGGTGTTATTCAGTCATACCTGACTCTTCATACCTCTATTTGAAGTTTTCTTGACAAAAATACTGGAGTGGTTGGCCACTTTCTTCTCCAGCTCATTTTACAGATGAGGAAACTGAGGCAAACAGGGTGAAGTGACTTGCCCAGAGTCACACAACTAATAGGTATCTAAGGCCAAATTTGAACTCAAGAAGATGACTTCAGGTCTGCCACACTCTCCAGTGTGCCGCTTAGATGTCCAACTAGCTGAAAGAAAGGATATTATTTGATAAAGAAAGTAGGGAGTGAAAAGAGAGGGAGAGAATTATTTGATTAAATACTATTTATGCATGAGTTGGAGAAAGACAAAGAGAGATAGAAACAGAAAGACAGAGACAGGGAGAGACAGATGCAGAAAGACAGACACCCACCCACCTACCCACCCCCCATGCACATACACACAGAAACAGAGACAGAGAGAAACAAATTTGAATTTTAAGGTCCAGTGAGAAAAAGTCCCATATATAAGGTTGCTGGCCTCAAGGCAAGCCTTTCCAAGTAGACCAGCCCTAGTCTCCCAGGAGGTTACAGAGACTACCTATCATTGTCCCTTTTCATTATTCTCTGGGGCAGTTCCTGGCCCCAGCTCCCACCGAGGTCGGTGACCTAGAGGATGGAGCCTGGACGGCCTTTTCTTCTGCTCTCCCTCAATGGCACAATGATGGCTCATAAACAAAGAAAGCCTCTCTTAGAGCTGTTGACTGGAGAGGATTTGACTGTCCTGAGAGATTCCATCATGGAAGCCAAGGCTGACATTGAGTTATGGCTCACTCTTGACCTTGATCTTTCCCCCAACAAAACTTTGAATTTGAAAACCCTGGGCTCACCATCTTTGAAGGAAGCCCCAAGCCTGCGTTAATCCCTAAACAGTATCCTCTCTTCCCCAAACCCAGTCAAGATGGCCTCTGAGTCCCCTTCCAACCCTAATTCCTGGGATCCAGCAGTTGCAGGTGGGGGTGGGGTCCTAAGGAGGAACAGAGACATAAAACCCAGTTTCCAGAGTAATAGGTTGAGAATCAGAGGGTGGGGTCCCTGTCCTTTCTTGTCACTTATAGCTTGTGTGACCTTGCCCAAGCCACCTTTTCTCTGTGCCTTAGTTTCCTCCTTTGTAAAATAAGGGAGTTGGACCAGAGGAGTTCTAAGGTCTAATTCCAGATCTATTGCCTAGAATTCAGGAGTCCTGGATGTAGAAGAAGAGAAATCAGATCCAGTTCTCGTCCTCAAGGAAGTGTCAATCAAGACATATGGAAATTTAAGAACATACTGCTACACAATTCTCAGATTGGCTAAGATGACAGGAAAGGATAATGACGAATGTTGGAGGGGATGTGGGGAAACTGGGACACTAATACATTGTTGGTGGAACTGTGAACGGATCCAACCATTCTGGAGAGCAATTTGGAGCTATGCTCAAAAAGTTGTCAAACTGTGCATACCCTTTGACCCAGCAGTGTTTCTACTGGGCTTGTATCCCAAAGAGATCTTAGAGGAGGGAAAGGGCCCCACATGTGCAAAAATGTTTGTGGCAGCCCTTTTTGTAGTGGCTAGAAACTGGAAACTGAAGGGATGCCCATCAATTGGAGAGTGGCTGAATAAATTATGGTATATGAATGTTATGGAATATTATTGCTCTGTAAGAAACGACCAGCAGGACGATTTCAGAGAGGCCTGGAGAGACTTGCATGAACTGATGCTGAGTAAAACGAGCAGAACCAGAAGATCATTGTACATGACAACAACAAGACTATATGATGATCAGTTCTGATGGACATGGCTCTCTTCTACAATGAGGTGATTCAAGTAAATTCCAATATACTTGGGATGGAGAGAGCCATCTGCGTCTAAGGAGACAACTATAGAGACTGAATGTCACAACATAATATTTTCATTTTGTTGTTGTTGTTTGCTTTTTTTTTCTTTCTCATTTTTTTTTGATCTGATTTTTCTGGTACAGCATGATAAATGTGGATATATATATAGAGAGAATTGCACATGTTTAACCTATTTTGGATTATTTGATGTCTAGGGGAGTGGGAAAGGGAGGGAGAAAAATTTGGAACATAAGATTTTGCAATGATGAATGTTGAAAACTATCTTTGCAACTATTTTGAAAATGAAAAGCTATTATTAAAAAAAATTTTAGAAGAAATTAAAGACCATAAAGAAAAAGAATGTCACCAGTGCTTGACAAACTCCTAATAGAAGCTCATGGAATGCTAGGGTTCTGAGATCATCTTTTAAGACCCTCTCCTTTTACAAATGGAGAGACAGACAGACAGAGTGAGGGTGCATCCTTCCTGGGCTTGGGCCTGCCTGAAGGGGGTAGGGCTTCGATATGACATTACCTGAATTTATGCTAAGTACACCAACAAACACAGCAGAGAAACCCATTAGAAAACACCAGGGAGACATTCTAGCCCAAACTTGGGCCTGGCTGAGAAAGGAAAGCTGAGGAGAATTTAAGGAGGAGACTCAAGATGCATTATGGACCTGTATGGTTCCTAACCTGGTGTCCACAAGACATCCCAAGACAGATCTCAAGGCGTTGGTGAGGGCTGAGGGGAAATGATTATGCCCTTATTTCCACCAAAATTGGTTTTCTTTGTAATCCTATGGATTTTATCTTGTGGATTTAAAAAACATGATTCTGAAGGGGAAGGAGGAAAGGGTCCATAGGTTTGGTTAGCCTGTCAGACACATCCAGGACACCCAAAGGTCTAAGAGCCCCTGCCTAAGAGCAGAAAACATCAGCGCTGGAAAGGGAATTAGAACATAAAACGCAAACGATTAGAGCTGGAAGTGCCTTTGGAAAAATGAACAGTCAATACTGGAGCTGGAAAGTGTGTGAGCTGGGAGGAGCCTTAGAACATAGACCACAGAACGTTGGAACTGAGAGGGGCCTTAGAGAGCGCCTAAGTCCAAATCTTCGCTTTATGGAAAAAGAAACAGTAACGCTAAGTGAGTATGGCTTCATTTATCTGGATTCTCTGCATTTACAGTCAAAACTGAATAATAACAGCAGCTAGCGTTTCAAACATTTTTAAGGTTTGCCAGTCCCTTTACTTATGTTTTCTCCTTTGATCCCCACAACCAGCTCAGAAAATGAGCTCCCCAGTTTTCAGATGCACTTAAATGACTTGTTCCCTGGGGTCGTATAGTTAGGAAGTGTCAGAGTTTATGATGAATTTTAATTCAACTCTTCCTGACTCCAGGTCTAGTCTTCTGTCTACTGCTCCCTTTCCCTCCTGTACCCACCTTCAGGTGGTTACTCCTCCCTCCCATCCCACCCTCACCCTTTGCTTTGATCACCCCTTTTTCCCTTCAGATTCTTGACTCTGCAGTTAACCAGTTGAACAGTAATACTGTTAAGACTCCTACCTCTTGTTCCAAGGCTCATCCTTTTCCAAATCCCAACTCTGGATTATTCCCACCATCTGCCTGCTCTGCTCCTGATCCAGTACTGCTACCCCAGCTGGAAGAAGTCACACAACTGTGCTGGCTGGGTCCCCTACAGATCCATCATATAGTCTCCACCCAGCTATCCCAGAGTCCAAGCAGCCTTCCCTGATCCTTTCTCTATAGAATTTCCCACAGCAACTCTTTTGAGCATCCCTTCTCTTTTCTCTGGCTTTCCATACCACTCCCTTCCCCCCTCGATCTTACCAGAGGATCTTGCCTCATGATTCATGGGAAAAAATGATGCCATTTGAGAAGAGCTCCCTCTCCTCCCCAACTCAATACTACAAATCAGCACAGAATCTTCCAGTAACCTTTCTCCTCCTTTGTTCCAGGCTTGGAGGAGAGAGTGGCCCTTCTTGCAAATGCCAGCTCTTCTACTTCTACCTTTGATTCCATTCCCTTCTCCCAGAGTTTGTTCCTTCCTTTCTTCTACCTAATTCTTTTCCTTTTTATTCTGAACTTAGCAAACATCAAATAAAATGGAAATTTCTTTATGCATAAAAGAAAAAAGAGCATTATACATAGAACTATAGATCTCTTATATAGCTTTCTCTTTTCTTAAAACAGAGAATAAATTCAATCTGTAGCATTCAAAGCTTTCTGGAGTGTCTATGATTCTTTCTAGCCTGTTGCCTTCTTCCCTCTTCTCTGCATTTTTTTTTAAATTTTTTTTCTTCTCTGTATTTTTAAAATAAAATCCCACAATGATTCTCTTTTCTTTTAATTTCTTGCTTCCTTAAATTTATGTCCAAAAAAGAACTGGAACTCTTAATTGAACACCAGATAGATAACTTTGACTGTATTAAGTTAAAAAGTTTTTGTACAAACAAAACCAATGCAGTCAAGATTAGGAGGGAAACAATAAATTGGGAAATCATCTTTACATTTAAGGGTTCTGATAAAGGTCTCATCTCTAAAATATATAGAGAATTGTCTCATATTTATAAGAATTCAAGCCATTCTCCAATCGATAAATGGTCAAAGGATATGAACAGACAATTTTCAGAAGATGAAATTAAAACTATTGTAGTCATATGAAAGGGTGCTCCAAATCACTATTGAACAGAGAAATGCAAATTAAGACAACTCTGAGGTACCACTACACACCTGTCAGATTGGCTAAAATGACAGGAAAAGATAATGATGAATGTTGGAGGGGATGTGGGAAGGCTGGGACACTGATGCATTGTTGGTGGAACTGTGAACGGATCCAGCCATTCTGGAGAGCAATTTGGAGCTATGCTCCAAAAGTTATCAAACTGCGCATACCCTTTGACCCAGCAGCATTTCTATTGGGCCTATATCCCAAAGAAATCATAAAGGAAGGAAAGGGCCCCACATGTGCAAGAATGTTTGTGGCAGCCCTTTTTGTAGTGGCTAGAAACTGGAAACTGAACGGATGTCCATCAATTGGAGAATGGCTGAATAAATTATGGTATATGAATGTTACGGAATATTATTGTTCTGTGAGAAACGACCAGCAGGACGATTTCAGAGAGGCCTGGAGAGACTTGCATGAACTGATGCTGAGTGAAATGAGCAGAACCAGGAGATCATTATACAGGGCAACAACAAGACTATATGATGATCAATTCTGATGGACATGGCTCTCTTCAACAATGAAATATTTCAAACCACTTCCAATTGTTCACTGAAGAAAACCATATACACTCAGAGAGAGGGATGTGAAATGTGGACCACAACATAACATTTTCATGCTCTCGATTGATGTTTGCTTGCATTGTGTTTCCTTTCTCTGATTTTTCTTTCTTGTAGATACAATTTTTCTTGCACCACAATGATAAGTGTGGAAATATGTATACATATATTCGATTTGTCAAGTATCTTAACATAATTAACATGTAGTGGATATCCTGCCGTCTAGGGGAGGGGTGGGAGGAAAAATTTGTAACAGAAAGCTTTGTAAGGTTTAATGTTGAAGAATTACCCATACATATGTTTTGCAAATAAAAAATTATAAAAAAAATTTCTTGTTTCCCTTTCAATATCCCTGCTTGATCTCCTCCTGTCCTGAGTCCCTCACCTTTCTGTCAGAAGTAAATAATGTGCTTCCTCATCATTAATCCTCTGGTGCTGTGATTGGGCTGATCAGAATTCTCAAGTCTTTCAAAGTTGTTTTTCTTTATGATGCTGTTAGTATCTATACTTTATTTCCTTTTCTTATCAATAGTATTTTATTTTTCCAAATACATGTGAAGATAGTTTTCAACATTCATTTTTGTGAGACTTTGTGTTCCAAATTTTTCTCCCTCCTTCCTTTACCTCCCCCCCTCCCCAAGAGAGCAAGCAATCTGATATAGGTTGAATATGTGCAATACTATAAAACATATTTCCATATTTGTCCTGTTGTGCAAGAAAAATCAGTTCAAAAGGGGGAAAAACAGGAAAAAGAAAAAAAAGCAAACATTCAAGCAACAAAAAGTGAAAACTATGCTTTGATCCACTTTCACTCTCTGTAATTCTCTCTCTATATGTGAATGGCACTTTCCACTACAAGTGTATTGGAATTGCCTTGATTCACCTCTTTGTTGTAGAGCCAAGTCCATTGCAGTTGATCATCACATAATCTTGTTACTGTGCACAATGTTCTCCTAGTTCTGCTCACTTTACTTAGCATCAATTCATGTAAGTCTTCCCACACTTTTCTGAAATTAGACTGTTCATTATTTTTTAGAACAATAATATTCCATTACCTTCATATACCATAACTTATTCAGCCATTCCCAATTGATGGGCATCCACTAATTTTCCATATACTGTACTTCTTGTTCTCATTTCGCTCTGCATCAGTTCATACAAGTCTTCCCGAGTTTCTATGAAACCATTTCTTTCATTGTTAAGATATTCATGTGAATATATTCATCATATACCTATGGCATTATTAGTTTTGCCATTCCCCAATTTGTGGGCATGTTTCCCTAAATCTCAACTTCTTTTTATCCCTGTGGCTCTTTCCCTACCTACAACATCCTCAAATCTCTCCCATTCTTATTAACCTTTACTTCTTTATAGCATCCCTTCAAGCTATCTTCCTACAACTCTACTCCTTTCATAATCAAACTCCTAGAAAAATTTCACTAGGCTCCTGTTTTCTCACTTCCCACTCACTTCTTAATCCCTTGTAAATAGGCTTTGGATCCCACAATTGGATTGAAATTGCTTTCTCCAAGGTTCCCAATGAATTGTTGTTGTTGTTGAATCACTTCATTCTCCTTGAACTCTTTGTAGCATTTAAAATAATCTACTTTCTCCTTTTATATATTCTGTCCTGCTTGGGGCTTCAGTGACTATGCTGTCCTGGTTCTCCTACCTGCCTGATCCTTCCCTCTTGAAATGGAACTTTTGCTGACTCATCGATGTCATGTGAACCCACTAACTGTGAATGTAGTCCCACGTCTCTATTCAATTCCCTCTTCTTTTTCTTTTTTTTCTCTCTCCATATTCTCTTGATTACCTCGTTAGTTTCCAAGACTATCGTTTCTCCTGAGGTGACTCTCTAAACAATGTACCTAAGCTTTATCTCTCTCCTGGGCTATAGTTTAATTGCCTACTGGGTTTACAAAAATGAACTCATTATCTTTCTATTGCTTCCTCTTCTTCTTCCCTCTCTTTCTCTCCTTCTTCTTCTTCTTCTTCTTTTTCTTCTTCTTCTTCTTCTTCTTCTTCTTCTTCTTCTTCTTCTTCTTCTTCTTCTTCTCCTTCTTCTTCTGGTCATATTGTCGTTTTTATTATATTAGCTTAGTCTAATAAGCAATTGATATTTTCCCACTTGTTTAGATCAGACTTTATTTGTATTTGTGTGAGGTGTGTTTTGTGATTGTGGGTTTATCTTGGCAGGTATACACCCAAATATTTTATTTTGCTTAGTTATTTTAAATGGAATTTCTTTCTATCTCTTGCTGCTAGACTTTGTCAATAATATATAGAAATGCTGATGATTTGTGTAGGTTTATTTTATATCCTGTAATTTTGCCAAAGCTGTTAATTGTTTCAAGTAGGTTTTTGGATGATTCTCTAGGATATCATCTGCAAAGAATGAGAATTGTATTTCCTCACTGCCTATTCTAATTCCTTTAATTTCTTTTTCTTTTCTTATTGTTAAAGTCAACATTTTTAGTACAATGTTGAGTAATAATGATGATAATGGGCATCCTTGTTTCACCCCTGATCTTATTGGGAATGCATCCAGCTTCTCTCCATTATAAATAATGCTCACTGATGGTTTTAGATAGATGCTGCTTACCATTTTAAGGAAAACTCCCTTTATTCTATGTTCTCTAGTGTTTTTAATAGGAATGGGTGCTGTATTTGTCAAAAGTTTTTTCTGAACCTATTGAAATTATCATGTGATTTTTTAGTTTTGTTATTGATGTGGTCAATTATAGCAATAGTTTTCCTGATATTGAATCAGCTCTGCATTCTTGGTATAAATCTCACTTGATCATAGTGTATTATCCTGTTGATAAATTATTGTAATTGCTTTGCTAATGTTTCATTAAATTTTTTTGCATCACTAATCATTAGGGAGATTCGTCTGTAATTTTCTTTCTCTGTTTTGGCCCTTCCTGGTTTGGGTATCAGTAGCATATTTGTGTCATAGAAGGAATTTGGCAGGACTCCTTTAGCTATTTTTCTAAGTAGTTCCTTCTTCTCTTCTTTCTCCTCCTCCTTCTCCTCCTCCCCCTCTTCTTCTTTTTCCTCCTCCTCTTTATCCTCCTCTTTCCTTGGCTATTTCTAACCAGGGAACCACCATTCTTTTCAATCTCCCTGGTTCACAATCTAGGAGCCATTTCCAGTTCTTCACTGGGTACCTGCCCCATATCAAGTTGCTGAAGGAAGTTGATTCTGGCTCCATAGCTTCTTTGGCCTTCATCCCTCTCTTTTTTCATATTACCACTCTAGTTCTGGCCCTTACCATCTCTTGCTTGGATTACGGTAATGACCTCCTCACTGAGTTCTCTACTTGCCTCCACTCTCTCCCTGTCCAATCCATCTTCCATGCACAGTTGCCAAACTGTTATTCTTAAAACCCATGTCTGATTATATCACTCCACAATTCAAGAACCCATGAGAAAATACCCTCAAAGTGGTATAGCAAAAATATTGTTCAGTGCATGGATTCCCTGTCAGGATCCACTCTAAATGAGGAAGACTTTGAGAACAACGTATTCAAGGAAATGTTGGCTTTAGCAGATATCAAAAAGTCTAGAACGCCTCCTTAGCATCCACAAGGAGCGCCACAGCTGAATGATTTGACTGAACACTATTGAATACTTGGAAACTTAGAGACCCAAAGTAAAAAGTTCAGTGAAGTCCATAGCCATCTTTTCTAATTAATGAATACAATTCCACCAGGTATTATAGACCCCTACACAACTTGGCCCAGGCTCATTTTTTATCCATTAGTTGACTTCTGAACCTCTGACATTTCACCAGCGCTATTTCCTTATTGAAGATCTTGACCACACGCTCTAACATCATAACAAAACATAATTCTGTGCCTCAGTTTCCTAATCTGTAAAAGCATCAATTTATTTTAAAAAATAGCTTAACTTTGGTTTCTACCACAGCTTTCTAGGATAGAATTTTTGACTAGTTTAAGCTTCTCCCAGTTCTGTGTCATATCAGTTTATGATGATAAATGAAAATCAAGGGTTTGGTGACAAGATTTTTTTTTCTGGGACGATAGTGTCCATGACTGTAATCTCTATTAAAAGGAGCCATTGCCAGTTTGGATCCCCTTGAGGACTGTTTCCCAGGCTAATGGTGGAGGCCATTGGGTGGAAGCATTGCTACTGGGTTCAGAGTACTGGGCTGTCTCTGTCACAATCTGAGGGGAAATGGTACCTTCCTTTCTTTATGGTTATGGAGGATGGGCTGGAAGGAAGTCTGGTAATTTGTGTGTAGCACTATTATTCCAAAGATTTTAGGTTCAGGGTCACAGACTGTGACTTGCCCAGGACTCACAGCAAGGAAGGATATGAATCTGGATTTGGACCTAGCTCTGGCTTCCCCTCCAAAGCTATTTTTCTAGCAAAAATGTCTTCCAGGTGGGAAATTGCATAAGAGTTCAAAGAAGGTATGAAAAGAACATCATTCACAGTTTGGCTTAGTTTGGAGTCCAGACACCAGGAGGCTGGAGACCAAAGGCTGATGGGCTTTCCTGCCGTGGCTCAGATCCATGTTCTTGCTCCCTGTTCTTCCACACATTAGCATTGTCAGCCAGGAGGAAACGATGGCCTGCGTTATCTCCTTTGTCTTGAATCTTTTAAGCACTTTTAGATAATGGAAAGCCCAGGTTATTAACAATAATATAAGTCCTGTCATTGGGGATCAAATAACAGATAACTCTGCTCAGAGCCTGGGAGCCTTTAGTGAAACCATTCATTCAATCTTTATTGCATCTCGGGCTTTGGAAAATGTCCTATTTCTATCTCCTGTCATCTCTGGGAGAAATGCTACCCTCCCCGTGCAGAGGGAGAGGATTTCTTCTGTCCCAGGAAGTTTTCCACCCAAGGAGCAGCAAGGGGCTTAGCTCTAAGGGGAGCAATCTTTGTAGACGATGGGGTTTCCGTTAGGGTTTTTGTCACCCATGAGATTTAGAGCAGGACTGCCTGGGCCCTGAGAGACATGGCCAGACTAGCTGTATAGCCCTGCCTGCAATTGGAGAGAAGAATGGGGGGTGGGAGGGTGGGATGGGCTTAGAATGAGGGGTAGAGAGGACAGAGCAGGAAACATGAGAATTGTTAGATATGAAGATGCTAAGAAAATTAAAGGAAGAAAGAGGCAGTGAATGAAAGGAAGGAGGGAGGGGAAGAAGGAAGGAAGGAAGGAAGGAGGGAGGGAGAGAAGGAGAAACAGAGAGACAGAGGAAGGGAAGAAGGGAGGGGAAAGGGGGGAGGGAGGAAGAGAAGAAAAGAAAAGATAGTGGAAGGAAGAAAGGGAAGTTAGAAGAAAAGGAGGAAGGAGGCAGGGAGGGATTGGAGGATGAGGGAGGAAGGGAGGAAGGAACAGAAAGAACTGGTAAGTGCCATAGACTGGTACTCTCAAGATAGGTTCTAATTCTAGCTCTTTGACTAACTGGATGGAATAATCCCTTTCTTTGAGGCTCAGGTTCTTTCTCTGTCCACTGAGGTCTCAACTAGAGATCTCTAAAGTCTTTCCAGCTCTAATGGCCTATGATTTGATTACTATTTTCAAGCAGTCTAATAAGCATCTGTTAAGAGCCCGATATATACCCAGCCCTCTGCACTAGAAAAACAAAGAATAATAATAATGATGATAGTCCCGGTTTCAAAGAGCTGACATTCTAAAGGAAGGCTGAGGGGAACTTAAAAGCAGCATGTATGCAGAGAAGTAAACATGGACTATATAGAAAGTAAATTCAAAGTTATTTCAGGGCTCAGGAAGGGATAACAATGAAAAGCTTAGGAGGTGGCCCTTGCCCTGGGCTTCTAAGAGTCAGAGGTGATGAGGGAGAGCATTCCAGGCATAAGAGACACCCCAGGCAAAGCCATGGGAGCTAGAGATGGATGGTATGACATTTAGAGGGAAGTGGCAGCTATTGGGATTCTAAAAGGAAAGGAAACCCATAAAGAACCCATTTTCTGACCTCCTTTCCTACTTCTCAGCTCTTCTTCCCTTTTCCAGAAAGCTCAATGGTCTTCTAGTCTCCCTGCCTTCTGTTTTCTCATATGTAAACCGATATGAGCCATTAGTACTTTTTTTTTCTTCTTTTAAAAATGATTTATTTATATTGATTGGTTTAAAACAATTTTTTTATTCTTTTAAACAAATTCTTTTTTTTTCCACTTCTAATTCTTGTGTGTATCATACTTTAATGTAACCCCAAATCTAGGACAAAATAACATTGAAATTCTGGTCAGTTCAGTTTAGGAGCCTGAAACCTAGTTAGAAACATACCTACTTTCTCTTGCCAGAGAGGTAAGGGTGCAGAAAAGGGTTTACAGATTGTGGGAAATGTGTAATTTGTTTTACTTCACTACATCCCTTTGTTACAAGAGAATAATCTGTGATAAGGGTGTCATTGGGAAGTAACAGTAATATGAAGAAAGTGGGAGCAATAATCCAATGCAATTTTAAAGAAAGGCTAAATCTGGCTCAGAAGGAAGAGGCAGCTGAGAGGCTAACAATTCTATTTAAAGTTCCTTCTCAAAGCTGGTGAGATGTAAGTTTGTAGTGGAGGGACTAGAGCAGAGTCTTAGGTATCTTAGAGAATAGGCAGATCTCTTAGGGATTGGTTAATTAACCCTTTCATTTTACAGAGGGTGGAACTGAGGTCCAAAGTCACATATTGAATATGTGATATGAATAGGATTAGGTTCCAGGGCTCTTTCCTCTCTCCTACACTATCTCTAATGTTGGCCAAGATCTAAATAATAGTTTATTAATATCAATAATCATGGCACTGATAATTCATGTTCCCATAATCCTTTAAACTTTTTTTTTTAAACAGAATTTCCTTCCATATAACTTGAAGTATTATAAATAACCCTTGGAAGTATTATTGTTTCTGGTCTGTGAGTGAGAAAACCGAGCACTAGAAGGTTTAAAGATCTTGCCCTTGGCCATAAAGTTAGGAAGCTGACAAAGTGACTCATGTCTGTCTTCATCCTTCATAATCTGTTATGTGCCAATATGACTTGGGACCTGGAAACAAATTCTAAAGTCCCTCCGGGAATTAAGCCCAGGACTTAGGGTTCCTGCTTTCTGGGGTTGAGGGGGAGAGGAAGAAGGAAGAAACAAACTCCCCTTCCCCAAGGACCAAAGCCTGTCATCTGGGTGGAGCTTTTCTCTCAGATCTGGTCTCTGTCCAAACTCCATTCTCTGGTATTTTTTTTTTTTAAACCAGATCTGTCCACTCCCTTTTACTGGCTAAGTCCAAGGGTGTGGCTCGGATATATAATAATCATGATGCAGTCAGTCTCTTTAATGTGATTGTCCATAGGCCAGCAAAGATTCAGTGGAAAGGTAAAGGATCCTTTTCATACCCTAACAAGAAGAGATCCTTATTTTGGTGTTTAGAGCTGTCATAATCATCTGACTCTACTCTACCATCCCAAGCTGCTCGTACAATACTTCCTTTCATCTGCTTTCCAGTCAAATCTGCCTATTTGGTGTGCCCCAAATTCACATTCACCTCCTTTGCTTGGAACACAGTCAAGTTTCACCCCTCTCTCTTAGAATCTCTAGATTCTGTAATGATTCTGCTAGGATGCTGCCTCCTATAGGAAATCCTTTCTGATTCCCATATTTCAGCAGTGCTATTTAAAAATCCCTTAAGGATTTGATCCATGGTCCAAGAGATTCACACTAAAAATTCTTTGATGGAGCCTTAAACAGCAAAGAATTATAAAGAATAGCAGATTAAGTAACTCTGGAGATTCACAAAACATTATTGTTGTTGTTGAAAGGGGTTTGAGAAACAAAAAAAAAATGGGAACCCCTTCTAGGTGCCTTCCTCTACCTTGGTTTACCCAATGTACACTTATCTATTCACATTCTGAGTTCCTTCAGTAGAATATAAATGTGTAAATCTATATTGTGTTTGACTTATATCTAAATTTTCCTTAAGGTATTTGACAGGATCCCAGATCCCTTATAAGCACTCAAGGTAGCAAGGCATATGGGTAAAAGGGCCTTTATTTCACTTCATTGAAAATATCGAAGATTTGAAGCTCTCACAAGACCGAGTCCTTTATAATCAGATAAAGAGACACATACAGATCTAAAACAAAAACAAAAAAACCAGAATTTGAGTTGGAAGGAATCTCATAGTCAAAGGACCAATCCATGCACAAAAGGAGTCCCCAACTGTCACATGGCCAGATGATCACCCAGTCTCTATCTTGAAGAGTTCCAAAGGAGAACCCCCTGCCTCTTGAGTCAGCACATAACACTCTTGGACAGCTCCCATTGCCACAAAATCCTTCCCAACACCAAAGCTCTCTGTAGCCTCCACCCATTGTTTTTGGTTCTGGACCCTGTGAGCAAACAGAACAGATTGAATCCTACTCCTCCAATACAGCACCAACTAGTCGAACCTAATTATTATGGCATCCCGTTTTCTCTTCTGCAGATTATGCCGGAGAACATCCTTTGTTCATCATCTGATCCTCATATGACATGTCTGAAGGTCCTTTTCCATGTTAGTTGCCTATTTTTAAAATCTTCTCACTTAATCTCTCTGATCCTCAGTCTTCTGAACTGAAAAATGAGGATTTAGAGTAGATGCTATCAAAATCCTTTCCAGTTCCAGATCTAGAAGTCTATGATTATCATTAAAGATAATTAAAGATAAAAATAGATACTGAAACTGTGATTTTATTAACTTGGGGCATTTCCAGAAAAGGAAACTGCCCCTCCCAAAACAAATTGGTACCTTCTTTACCAAAACAAATTGGCACCTTCTCTACGATCCACACTCTTAAAGAATTCCTCCAACACTTCCTACCTGTGGGACCCTGGGCAAATTGTTTAATTCCAATTGCCTCAGGAAAAAAAAAATCCTCAGAGTCTGAATGTTGAATTGACTTGTTTAGGGTCACACAGTGATTTGCTCAGGGTTCAATTTGTGTCAGAGATGGCTCCTTGGTTTCAAAGGTTTATTCTTTATTCATTACACTGCACTGCCTTTTTATGGTGATCAATATCCTTATACTGACTGAATTTGGGATTACTACTGGGGTAAACTTTTGTCATTATGGTGGATCCATAACCCTCCAAACAGGGTCCTACATAGTCCCTGTCAGGTTCATGGTTATATACTTTGGAGCTGCTAATTGAGTCATCCTTTATGATGGCACCGCCACACTCCAAATGACCACTGGTTTTGATCTTTAAGGAGTATGCTAACCAAGAACTAAATGGGAAATCTTAAGTCTCCAAAAGGTCCAATCCTTGAACTTTTAAACTCTGAAATTCTTACATCTGAAGGTGACCACAGAGCACCCCCTCCCCACTCTTTTAAGGCTGACACCATCCAGGAATCCCACTGTTGAAAGAATTCTCCATATAGGAGTTTTGGTCTGACCCTGAACTCTCCTTCTATCCCAATGGACACATAGATCTGCCTCACTTTCTGATTCCGAAGAGAATCAACCAAGTGATGGAGTCATTGTCATCTCTGAGACAGGACTTTAACGTTTAGAAAATACAACCAAGAGATAGGTTGTAACTTATGGATGAGAAAACAGTCTGAAGTTGGTCACACATTTTGCATATGGTCCCACACTTACCATAAGTGCCACAAAGGGTTTGGTGATGCTATTGTAAGTTGCTTGAGACCAAAGACTATTTCTTTTCTTTTCTTTTTGTGCATTCCCAGTTTCAAGCATGGCCAGGGAGTCAGGGCAAATCATTTCTCCATTCTGGGTCTTCGCATCTTAGGACCTGACTTCAACTATTGGTATATTTCCTAAGCCAGTGGCTCAGAAAAGCAATTTTTGGGAAAACTTCTTGGCTGAGGTGGAGGCAGCAGAGAAATGGCCTAGTCATTTCTCCCAACATCAAGGACAGATCCACCATTTAGGGCAATTTCAACCTTTTTTTCTTTTCCCTAGGAAGTTTGGAGCAGCCGGGGATTCCTTCACTTCTCCAAGACACTTACACGTCACTCTAAAACTCATTAGGACCTATGTAAAGTAGAGGGGGCCAGACTAAATCTAGGGTACTTAGTCTGTGTCTTTTAAAAAGATATTTTGATAATAACTTAAATGATTTCCTTTTTAATTGTATGTATTTTATTTTATGCATTTAAAAACAATATTCTGAAAAGGGGTACCTTTCCCAGATTGTCACCCAAGGGATCTGGTACGTAAAAAAGATTAGAAACCCCTGGACTATGGGATCTCTCAGGTTCCTTTTTTACTCTAACAGTGCAGCAATGTGACTTTGTGTAAGAACACCTGGGTTCTCTTCCTGGCTCTTTAAAAAAATAAATATTTTAAATATTTAATTCTAAATTTATATTTTAAAACTAGGCAAGTTGAATAGTTATTCAAAAAAGGATGATTATATATATATCTATGTATGCAATCTCTGTTACAACAGCTTGCTTTTCTTTTGAAGAATAATTCAACCAACCTGTAGCTTACAAAGCTTCCTTGCTTCTCTGTGTCTTCCTTTGGTTCTGGCTTTTTTTTTTTTAAGCTTTAATTTTCTTTTCTCCCTCCCTTCTTTTTTCTCTTCCCTTCTTCCTTCTCTCTGTCTCTTCTCTCTTTTTGTCTCTGTTTTTTTTCTCTCCTCCTCTTCCCCAGCCCACTCTTACCTCCTCCTCCACCTCTCTGTCTCTCTCTCTCCTCTTTTTGTCTATCTCTGTTTTTCTGTCTCTGTCTTTCTCCATCTCTCTTTCTCTTTCTCACTTTCTCCCCTCTCCCAGGTCTTTGGGGGGGGGGGGGGGAAAGGAAAGAAAAACAATAGCCCTGTAATAAATATGCATAGTGAAACAAAACAAATTCCCCTGTGGGCCATGTGCAAAATCTCCCTTCTCATTCTGCCCCTCCCCCTCCCCCTGCCCACTTCTTCCTGCCTCTTTCCCCCATTCTCCATTCGACCGTAGAGGCAAATCATTTCTCCATTCTGGGTCTTCGCGTTTTAGGACTGGACCTTAGAGATCATTTAGTGCAGCAGCTTCCTTTTACAGATGGGTAAACTGAGGCCCACTAAGACAAAAGGACTTGGCCAAGTAGAGGAGGCTTGGATCCTGGATCCTCCGGAACTGCCCGGTTCTCGCTGCTGATCTCGGGGCCTTCCCGGAGTCCTTGATTTCAGGCCCGGAGCTGGAGCCTTAGGCTGGGCTGTGCCGCTGAGCTCCCGAGCAGCCCCCGCGAGGGGCCCTGAATTATTGATGGTCCTTCGGGTGACATCCTCTCCCGAGAAGGACGAGGAGGAGGAGGAGGAGGATGATAGGGGTGGGGCTCAGCACTGCTTGCTGTCTAGTCAGAGGTCCCTCCCCATCTCGGTTTCTCCGGCCGCCGGAGGCCTCTGGACACCCCCGGCAGCGGCTTCCCCACCCCACCCTTACCTTCACCCCCACCCCACTAAGAAGTTCCTTCCCTTTCCCCAGGCCCAACCCCCAGCCAGCCGGCTTCGTTTTGTTTATTTTTGATCCGAGGCGAGAGGGAAGGGAAAAGCCCTAACTGAGCGGAGGTATCTAGCCCCTAGCTAAGGGTAGGGGTGGGGTGGAGGGAGGCTGGGGAAGGGAAAAGAATAACTTCCATTTCCTTTGGAAAGGGCTGGAAAGGGCGCTGAGGAGACAGACAGCCTTGGCTACATTTAATTCCACAAGCATTTATTAAGCGCCTATTCTGTGCTGGGCACCGTGCCAGATGCCAGGGAGGCAGAGATAGAAACGAAACCGCCCCTGACCTCATGGAGCTTTCGGTCTACCGGGGGGTGGCTGGGTGGGGGACCCTATGTCGGTAGGTAAGCAATTACAAATGATATCGAAAATAAGGGGAAAATCACTGGCAACCCAGCTCCAATCCCATCGGCTAGAGCCGAGGGAGCCTTGGTCCTGTTGCCTTCCTTGATTAATTACCTCCTTTGGATTATCTCCCATATATGACTTGTTTGTCCATACTTGTTTGCATGTGGTCTCCTCCATTCGATTGGAAGCGTTTCGAGGGTGAAGACCTTTTTTGCCTTTGGATCCTCAGCGCTTAGCACGGTGCCTGAAATACAGTAGGCGCTTCATAAATGTTGACTGACAGGAAAGGTCTCTTGTAGAGAGTGGCAATTAGTTGAGCCTTGTCTCCTAATCCGACTTCTTTCCAGCATCCTCTTTCCTTGACCTTTTTTTTTTTTAGTGTGTCCTGGATCCCTTTGATAGTCTAAGGAAGCCCTTCTCAGAATCCTGTTTATAAATGCACAAACTAAAATACAGAGGAAATGCAAATCTTGTTTCTAAGTGCATAAAATAAACTGCAGAGGAGACCAATTATTGTGAAATAGTTATTTAAAATTAAAAACAAAACAAACAAACGAGTTCACGGACCTCAGAGCTCGACATCTGGGTTCCTAAGATTTGCAAAGAATAATATAGTGCTACTTACATCCATTATTAGTTCATTTGATCTTCCCGAAAGGCCTTTTAGGTAGGTCCTACTGGGCTCACTTCCCTCCAGAATTGTTAAGTTCATTTCACTGAGGAGAAAGCTGATTCTCATCTGGGTGAAGGGAATTTCGAGTCCTTTACTGTCTCTTGCTTCACGTTTCTAAATCCAGGGCCCATTGGAGCCTGGATTCCCTTCTAGAATCAGAAAACTGTTGGTTCCGATCCAATCCGGAAGCAGATACTTACCAAATATGTGATAAATCGTTTATTTTTTTTTTCTGAGTCTTGGATTCTGAATCTCGAAAATGGAGATCATTTGAGCCACATCACAGGGTTGTTGGAGAGCCAAATAAGATATGTAACATGCTTTACAAATCACCAGATCCTGCGTACATTAGTTGTTATTATTAATATTTTTATTGCAGTTACTGTTACTCTGTGTCGGTAGAGTAATTTTTAGGAACAGTCGAGTAGGTTAAAGGCAGGTGAGGCACCAGGAGCCAGGAGTCCTAGAACTCTTCTTTGAGGAAGCAGCCAAGCTGAGAAGGGAGAGGTGGGGCCCAGAACTGTGAGATCTCCTGACTCTGGAGTCACTGCTTGGATTCATCTTATCTCGGCTTCTCTTGGACTTTTCCTCCCCAAGAATAGGGCGTGGAGGAAAGTTTTTTTCCTGCGCTCTAATCAAGGTTATATTCTCCAGCATCAGCTATGCCTTGGAGGGCTCTTCAGGGAAAGGTTGGAAATGAAATTAGCCTGAAGGCTCTAGAACACAAGTATTATGTCGAGGGGAGGGAGGCTGGATGAGAAGAAGAAAAGAGGGAAGAAGGGAGAGGGAGGGCAGAGACCCAGAGACATTCAAGACTAACGCAGACACACAGACAAGATCAGAGATCCGGGGAGAGAGAGAGACTGAGACAGAGAAAGAGACAGACAGACAGACAGACAGAGACATAGAGAAGGAAATTCCTAGGAAGGCATCCAGACTGGCAGGACAAAGGTAAAAAAAGAGAAAAGAAAAAAGAAAGATTTAATTGATTTCTCTTTTTGGCAAGTATCTGTGCTTGGGTCTGAAACAGGAGCCCGACGACCTTTTAAAATAGAAGCCACTTTAATTCAAAAAAGTAAAAACAGAACGGGGAGGAGGGGAGAGCAGTTCCGAAAGGTTGTCTCCTTTGCCCTTTTCCAAGCCCCCGTTGTATATGTCTCCTTCGGGAATGAATGAGAGAAAAGGCATTTATCCTATTTTATTTATCTGCCTGCTCTCCGGCCTCAAACACATACTAGCTGTATGACCGTGGGCAAGTCATTAACCCACTGGAAAAGAAATGGTAAACTTTTCCAGTAACCTTGCCATAGGGTCCCGAAGACTCCGACTGATTGTAAGCCTGAACAACAAAGGGCAGAATAATGGGTCAATAAACATTATTGAGTGTCTACTATGCTCCAGGATGTGTGCTAAATTCTAAATATATAAATACAAAAGTCCTTGAGGACCTTCCCATTCCAAAGGGCCATGGAAGCGCTTTGGTCCAGCAAAAAGAAAGGTGAGGAAGACTCGAGGAAAGTAGATTGATACACTCCATCCAGGAACAATGACCGAGTTAATTACGGTTTCAGGGATTCAATTACCCTAAGTTAATACCCCGGTTTCATTATCACCCTTACCGTGGGTTTCTGAACAATACCGAATTGTGTCTACTGAGTAATTTGTTCTAAAAGCGAAAAGTAGCTTTAAACGATTTCTCATCCTTCCCAACAGGAACTGCCATATTCTGCTAATGTGTAATAAAAGCATTATATTTTGGTTGAGACTATTTTAACCTTAAAAGAAAAAAGGAACTTTGGAAAACCAAACCAGCATCCAGCCTAACCTTTCCTTCCCAGCCCCGGCGAGAGGACAGCTCTCTCTGTGGCCCTGTCCAATGTCAACACCTATCTCCACATCGGGCAGATGTGTTGGGAGGGGGAAGGGAAGCTGAATGAGAATGCTCAGGCTCAGAAATGTTTCCCATCACCATTACCCAAGTTCGCCTGTCCAGCTCGCAGCCTCGGGAGGAAGGAGCAGAGAGAACTGCTAAGTGGCTTGGTGATTTTCAAAGTCCCCTCAAAACAAAGCCGGTCACCTCCTCCCCCAGAAGTGGTGTGTGTGTGTGTGTGTGTGTGTGTGTGTGTGTGTGTGTGTGTGCCATCCCCATCCCACCGCCCCTTTAAAAGGCCGGGCGAACAGACCCAAGCAGTGACTGCGGAGCTGATCTGCCTAAGGGCAGATTCATCTCCTGAATGAGACATAAGACAGCGGAGGGGAGGAGCAGGCAGCCGGGGGGCCGGGGAGGCAGAAAGGGACCGGGCTGCCCGCTCGCTAGCCACTGCCGGACCCTCTCTGCTGACTGGACTGGGGGAGCGGGAGAGAAGTCTTGTAGATTGCGGGGAGGGAGGGGGTGCCCGCTTCCCATTGTTCGCTCTGGCCAATCAAGTCGCCCCCATTCCCCCTCGGCCAATCTCCCTCTCCTCGAGTCCCATGGCACCTCTCGGGCCAGCTCCCCGCCTTCCCCCCCCCCCAGTCTCCAAATCCTGACGTGACGTCACAGACCCCGCCCCCGGGCTCTGGGCCCGGGGGGAGGGGGGCCGGGAGCGTGCTGATGTCATGCGGCGTGCGGGGCCAGTGCAGAATTCCTCTCCCACCCGAGTCCTCGGGGCTGGAGGAGTTAGTTAGCAAAGAGCCGAGCCCGAGTGAATCCCAGCAGCCTTGCGTCCGCATCATAACACTTTGCGCATGGTGGATATTCTTTTTAATTATCCTTTTCTGGGTGCTATGGGGGATCATTCCAAGAGTAAGTCTTTTTCTGGGTGTGCGCGCGGGTCGTGTGTGTGTGTGGGTGTGTGTGCACGCGCGTGTGTGTGAGTGTGCATGATATTAGAAAATGTTTCCCCGATTATCCAGATATATATGTACAGATGCTTAGCAGCTTCTCCAAGTGCTTGTCTCTGAGGAGGCAGCCGGGGAGACAAAGGTTCGAACGAAGGCACCGGCCCTTCTCCGAGCCCCGGGAATATTGTTAATATTCGGGGATCCGGGACTCTCCCTTCTGGCTAGGGGCTTTGCCGCCGCGTTGGGGCCGGCCGAGGGGCGCAGGGAGGAGCGGGCTGCTTCTTGCTCGCCTTAGCTCGCCTTTCGTGCTTTCCCAAGGAAGAATGTCGCCTTGTAATTGTGAATTGTGCCAGTTCGCCGGAGGGGGGGCGAGTCCTCTGTGTTTGTAGCTCATAGGTGTCTGGTAGCGCCCGAGTCCGGGAGCCCGGGGGGCACTCGGCGGGGCGGGCCGGGGCGGCGGAGCCTGGCGCTCGGCAAGGCTCTCCTAAGCTCTTCCCGGCGCTTTTCGCATCCCTGAGCTATTTTCGATTAAAAATCATCATCCCCATCATCATCCCCATCATCATCATCATCATCATCATCATCCCCATCATCATTATAATGATAAAGAAAAGGCCAACGGATCCTAAACGAAAATAACTGGGGAGGGGGGAAAGGCCTTCGCCCATTGGAGGCTTTTTCTTTCAAACGTAGGAACCTTTAGGAATAGACTCTCCTTTTTCTGATAATGATGATGGGTGGTCGTGATTTTCTTGGGAGAAAGAGAGAGAGAGAGAGAGAGAGAGAGAGAGAGAGAGAGAGAGAGAGAAAGTTGTGTTGCAAATACGTTGGGAAAGCAAGCGGCTGATGGTCCGTTCCTGAACCTGCGTCCTCTGCTCGTTTTCCCTGGTAGAAAAGCCGGGGATCGCCATGTGTGTCGGCTGTGGAACCCAGATTCACGACCAGTACATCCTCAAAGTCTCTCCGGACCTCGAGTGGCACGCAGCCTGCCTCAAGTGCGCCGAATGCAGCCAGTACCTGGACGAAACCTGCACGTGTTTTGTGAGAAACGGCAAGACGTACTGTAAAAGGGACTATATCAGGTGATGAGCGTCGCTCTTTATCCGTGCAAAGAAAAGCCCTAGCCTGCAACGTGACCTTGGCCGCCTCCCCAGTCCCGGGCTCTGTCTCTCCGGCGCTCATTTCTAAGCTGCCCACCTGGCCAGGCTTGCCCCCAACTTGAGCCCCGCGCCTCTCTCTCCCTGGGCTTTCCCTAGTGCTGGCTCCCGGGGCTGCCCAGAAACTTTTTCTCCCTCCTTGTCACCGCATGGTTCCTTCTCCCGGGTGTTCGCACGAGCAGGGATCCTCTCCCGGAACGCTGAGCTCTTGTCATTTGAAAACTATAGCCCCCCACGGTATCGTCCAATACATTCTGCCAAGCTTTCCCCGCTGTATTCGGTTAGTAGAGAGAAATCTAGAAATGGTGGCCCTGGAAGCAGCCAGAGTGACAGAAAGAGAAAAAAAGAGGGAGAGAGACAGAGAAAAAAAGAGAGACAGAGAAAGCCCTAGGTTTGTCAAAACGCATCTTCTGGCTGTATGACTGCGTGTTTGTGTTATTGTGACTCGAAATGAAAATGGAGGAACATTTGTGTGTGTGTGTGTGTGTGTGTGTGTGTGTGCTTTAATAGATGGATAGAGGCGAATTAGTAATTAGTGGGACTATCTGCAGAGATGAGCGTGAATGTGTGGAAATGTGTCCATATTTCTCTGTGTGTAAATTGGGTGTATTTGTGTGTGTGTGTGTGTGTGTGTGTGTGTGTGTGTGAGTGAAGGAGACCGGCAGAGGTAGAACGGTGATCAGATTAAATCGGGAGAGGCCGGGGATTTGCTTTTTCCCTTAGCCGGTGGGCATGTTGCTGTGAGAAGTCGCTTCCGGGCCTACGGGAAGGCAAAGCCTATCTCCGGGCCAGGGAGCAGACCGGAATACTCGGGGCATTCGCCGCAGGCAGTTAAAGGCCCCGACTTTCCCAGCCTTCCCCTCCCCAGTTCCTACTTCACCCCCATTTTCCTCCGCAGGTTGTTCGGCATCAAGTGTGCCAAATGCAAGGTGGGTTTCAGCAGCAGCGACCTGGTGATGAGAGCCCGGGAGAACGTGTACCACATCGAGTGCTTCCGCTGTTCCGTGTGCAGTCGCCAGCTGCTGCCCGGGGATGAGTTCTCCCTGAGGGATCACGAGCTTCTGTGTCGTGCAGATCACAGCCTCCTGCTGGACAGGGCCTCGGCTGAGAGTCCTCGGAGCCCAGGACACCTAGCAAGCAGCAGGAGCCTACATCTGTCAGGTAAGATCCCCAAACTGGTCTGGAAGAGTTTAGGGATAATGCCTTTGGGTAGTGTGGAAGGGTGAGATGAGTGTGTTTGTGTGTCAGAAAATGTGTGTGTGTGTGTGTGTGTGTGTGTGTGTGTGTGTGTGTGAGAGAGAGAGAGAGAGAGAGAGAGAGAGAGAGAGAGAGAGAGAGAG
>JAJPUD010005272.1:20001-57547 GCA_023553655.1 Myrmecobius fasciatus | reverse complement strand
CCTATGGAAGAGGCGCCCGCTTGGCCATCCAGGTCCATGGTTGTTCAAGGATCGGCCTCGGCCTCCTCTCTGCGTGTTGGGTTTCCCCAGGATTAGGGCTACCCCTCCCCCGGTCGGGGCCGGAGGAAGGAGAGCGTTTGCACATACCCCTGGGCCCTCTTCCCTCATCTCCCTCCCGGGTTTTCCTTTTTAATAGAGTAAGGTAGGGGGAGAGCAGGGAGGACCCTCGGGGAGGAGGCAGAGGGAAAAGGGGCTTGAAAACAAACTTAGATCAGAATGGAGGATCATTGTTTTAGAAGGGGCCGACCTGGCGTGCTCAGCTTCCCAGACTGGCTGGAGCCCGGGACGCTCCTGCTTTGTCCGGGGGCCCAACGCCGGGGACAAAATGCCTCCCGGGGGCTGGGTGAACCCCCTCCCGGCTCAGCGAGAGCCTGCGCCCCCCCCCGCTCCCCTTCCCATTATTCCCCAGACACGGAGCAGTGACAAACGCTTTCACTCAACTTTTAAATCAAGCAACCTACCCGCCAGGATTGATTAATTAAAAAAAGAGCCACTTGGTGGGTCCCAGCACTGTTGGGCTCAAGTACCTGACCCTCTTCTCGGCCCTGTTCCCTCCATCCCACCTTCTTTTTCCAAAAGGAAGTCTGGCTTTTGGACAAGAACCTTAAATTTCCAATGTGGCTGCAGAGGTTACCTAATTATTGGGGTGGGGGGCAGAATTGACGTTTGGTGGGCAACCAGTGAGAAGGGTATCTGAAATAAATAGGAGGGTGGCGAGCTCCCGGCTCCCGTTCCTCCCAAAGCCTCTGCGGGAGCCAGAAAGAGGCTGCAGGTAAATGGAGTGAAAACACTGCTTTTAGCTTGAGACTAAACCTGTCATTTCCTCTTTACTTACAAACAAGTCAGATTTAAAATAGAAACAAATACAAGTTTTTGGAGGAGTCCAAGGGGTGTTTCCTTTGTTGTGAAAGTGCTTGGTTAAAAATGCCTTCTGCATTTCTTTTTCTTTCTTTTTCTTTTCTTTTCTTTTTTTTTAACAGCTATGACTGTAATTCATTTTTGTGTATCATACATCAGTTCCCACTTGTTTTGATTAATGTTAGCCTGTATTGCCTTCTACAATGAGCTGATCCTGAGGCTTATGGTGAAGAAAAATTAACCTTAAACTCTGCACAGCAGCAATGCCATTAAAAGCCCTTTCCTCTCCAAGCTCCCAGTCAGCCAGAAAAAAGACTCCAGAAAGTTTGATAAGCAAAGGAAGCTAACTCTAATCTTTGAACCCCTCCGTTCTTCCGAACGTGGATCTGGACCAATGTTCGAATGCTCTAAAAACAGGCTGGCGACTTGTTGTTAATCAATGGCACTTGATGTAGTCAGCTTTTAAAAAACATTTTTACAATTACCAGAGATTTGATTCTAAATATACATGCTAATAAATGTTATTGATTGATGGGGTAACATAATGTTCGCTGTAACAATACTGGAGGATAAGGTCTTAGTCGATTACTATTTTTGTTTGGGCTGATAAATTCGGCCCACTGATACTTAAAAAAGTTCTGGCTAAGATGAAGTGGGCTGACTGGCACAGTCACAACCCCAGTTGGTTTCCGGTCACTACAAATATCTTACCCCAGTAGAAATGAACAAATACCCTTACTCTCAATTTCAAAAAAGAACATTCAGAAAAGTAGTTTAAACTTCAATTTTTGAATGACTTGAAAGGTGTTCCAGAATGTTTTAAAATCTTTGTTTCAAATTAATGTTGCTCTAACAAGAAGTGAGACCACTGTTTATTCAGAAACGCTGATGCTGAAACTCAAAGTCACAATGCAAAACGGAATAAGTTATTTTATTACAAGATATATAGAACAGAACGGATCTCATTTTAAAGCCTAATTTCACCAATATTATAATGCAAGAAGTTTACCACCACAGGGCTCCCAAGCCCTACCATGTTATACATAAATGAAACAAACTCAACTTGCAAAATTAGAAACCAGAACATGAAAGTATCTACAATAATTATAAATAGTGCAAAGTATATGTCATATCTACAGTGCAGGTACTGAGTATCAAAATTTTGTGTGTGTGAACAGAATGCTTGTTTTTAACAATCAATGTATCAGAATGTATTCAAATCAAAACCAACCAAAACAAACTTATTTTTTCTCTTTTTTCAAGAAAAATTGTCGGGCTTCTTCCCAGGCCTGCTCTGGAAATCTGTTACATAACTCTAGGTAATCTTGGGAAGTGAAAAATTTTTCTGTCAGAAAGAGAAAGCATAACATTAGATTATCATTTGGGTTGTGCTAAAAAATCAAATTTATTTTAATATAAAAGAGGTTGAGAATACAGATAATCTGGCTTAAGAGAAATAATGATAAATCTGCTAAATTCATTAAAAAAACCAAAAACGGTCAAAATGTTTCCTATGTATTTAGACAATATTAATTATGAAAGCATTTTTTTTAAATGATGGCTTGCTTCTAAAAAAAAAAAAATTGAGGACAAAAACACTAATGTTTCTTGTGCCCCGTCCCAAATTACCAGAAAAACACTATTTGTCTATATTTTAATACAAAGTTTTGCATTTATTTTCTTTTAGGCAAAAACTTAAACCATGTTTCATTTTCAGGAACTGTGAAACCTAATTTAAGGTTAAGATTTTACTTTAAGTGTAACTTGCCATTTTCCCCTACTTCAGTATTCAACTTTATATCTAATGACACAGGAGACAAATGAGAGATCCTCATTTACAAAAGACGACCTGGAGTCCACCAGCTTTTGAAAATATGCATATTCAGCCACTCTAAGGAGCCGGCTCCCACGTGTTGCATGAACAGGCTGAACTGCTCACGGATATAAAGTGAACTCTTTCATAGACTTATCAAACAAGAGTTTCTAAGAGTCACTCTCTGAGCCCAGTGGCCAGCGTGTCAGGGCTCTTTTTGGGGGACCACTGAGCATTGGGCCAGGTGCAATTTGGTACATATTTAAAACCTCTTTCCTTACAAACAATGGTGCTGTCTCTGGATTTGGTGTCTTGCTCTAGAAGTCCCAGGATATCATTAAATGGCCCCCAAAGCACATCAAGGAAGCTGGGGGAGGGGGGGAATCTTCTTCCAGATAAGGCCAAAAGGGATATCATTTGTTTCACGAGAAAATGGGGAAAAGGAGTGCTGCAAGTTTTTTTTTTTTTACCTTAACACAAAATTTGCTGTATGACTGAAAATAAAAACCATCAATGATATCTGCAGGTTTTATTTCCACAGAGAGAAAATTGGGGTCTGGGGCCTTCTAGGCAGGGAGAGCTTGTCCTGGGGTGACGGCTTGGTGCTGAGAAAGGCCTCTTAGGGCAAGATGGGAACACGCTGCCCTGGCCTGGGCTGTGGGCACTGAACAAGAGGATCCCCTCCTCCCCTTATTTGTTTACTTCTTCACTCACCTGGTTCCACAGAACCTGGTTTTTTTTTTTTTTTTTTAAAAAGGACAAATGTAACCACTTCAGTTGTTGTTGCTTTTTCTTGTTGAAACTTTTCAACACCTGCTTATTCCAAATGACTTTTTGTTTTCTTTGCAAAAGAATCCAACACACACCAAATTTAGACTTCAAGGTTAGGGGCGCCAGAAGGGCGCACGGCTAGGAGATGGAATTTCCAGTGTTTTAAAGTATTTAAAAAAAATGGAAAAATTGGAAATTCTAAGTCAAGTTTTTCTACATAGGATGTTCTACAACTATCACAGAACAGGGTGATATACAAGGGAGCTAGTGAAGCAATTCCTTGGTTTTTAAAATTACAATCTAGGAAGATGATAAAAAAATATAATTTCAAATCACCCTAACATTGTACTCTGATCAGAGGAAAATCTCCCAGCAGGAGAGCAATAGAAAGAGGCTTGTAAATCTTTCAGCCTCTGAACTCTGCTAATTTGATGGCTTCTTCTACATGTAAAACAAGTATTTTCAATAAAAAAGTTAAAGGGCTTAAATTCACCACTGGGGGACTTTCCCCCACTTCCTCGGCTAAGACAGATTACATCTTATCACCAGGCAATGAAGGAAAACTAAAATCCCCTTCCTTTGTGTCTTTCATGGGGGAAATGTAAACTAATGTTTATTATCCTAAATATCTGTTTTTATTTAATGTTTTCTTAAATAACACTTGTTGACAGCAGAAAGATGGGCTAATGAGTTAGCAGTATAGAAGCCCTTCAGAAAGACTGTTGTAGAAATCAGATCTTTCTGATTCCCTTCTATCACACAGGGACTGGTTTCTCTTTGTCACAGCCATGGAAAGGCCCTTGTGTAAAGGTGACAAAGGTAGCACCAAGGTTTTCTTGGAATCTTTCAGACTTCTCAGAAAGGCAACATAGGGATTCCTGCTTAAGTAAAATCCACAATTACTTTTTGCCTTGAAATATATGTATTTGGCTCTTGAAAACTGAGTCCTTGATGCTAAAATAATGGGAAATTATAAGTGATGGAGGATAGGTAATAAACATGCAGATGGGCTATCATAAATAATGTCTTAATTTTCAAGAGACATACATACCCCTTGTTTGAGGATACAAGTCTTCAGTCTGACCTGGAATTGGTTCAAAGTCCTGGGTAGACAAAAGAAAACTCTACAGTGAGTATAAAACCAATAAGTTTTAATGAAAATTGTCATGAAGCAACCTAGCTGTAATCCCTTTTGCCTGCCGAGCCTGGAATTGAATACAGAACCTAAGGAATTTTATAAATGGATCCTGGGCCTGGATTACTATAAAGGAAAACTAAATAGTGATGACACTTTAAAACCTACTACTACATATAACTGCTTTCATCTTTACATTATCCATAAAACATTATTAATGTTACACAATTATCACAAATTACTGTCTATTATCAGCAAGCACCATGATATCCCCAAAACTTTATTTTGTATAAATCTACTCTTTTGCAGCTTATTTTGTTAAGTTCAGCAGCTTGTAGCTTGTAACCTAATAGACAGTTATGCTGGCTTAGGAGTGAGCAGTTTTGCTTGATTGAGGGAAAAATCCTCAACTATCCTACAAAATTTTGCACTCAATCAGTGACCAAAAACTATTAAATTTATATCTTCATGACATGGTATTTTAAATGGTGAACTTGAACATTAATACATGATGAAGTGAACAGGACAGAATCCTTAATAGTTTATTCTACAGATAATGTGATGCTGGAGATTAAAGTGGTAGTCCAGCCAGGCCAAGAAAGTAGCTTATCCAATTCCCTCCTCCTCCTCCTCATCCTTCCTTCCTTTCCTCATCACAGGTTTTAGGAGCTGGAAGGGGGCTGAGAGGGAGTCCAACCCCTTCATTTAGCAAAGTCAATGTTTAAGGCATCAGGAAATTCTCAGCACCCACATTAGTGTCATAAAGAAGTTTTTGCCATTTTTGGACAATTCATTTCTTTATAAGATGTGCATTTTGGGGGGAAGATAGGATCTCTTCCACTTCAGTATGTGTAAGATCAAACGAAAGTGTATATTAAAGGACCTGCTGTGTGTGGATTTGCTTTTATTTATCATTTGATATCACACAGAATTCTGTTAAGAAACTGATGTAATTTCTCAGGACATCTAAAACGTTAAATAATCAGATGCAGTTTGGCCCAGCTGCATATGCTGAGGTTTTAAGTTCCTGCTATAGCTCTTTATTTCTTACATGAAAAATTTTAAACTTTGCTTTATGAATGACACAAATTGTTCAAATTTATCTAACAGTTAGATTCTCTTATTAAAATTTTATTAGAAAAGCACTCCAGAAAAGCCAATGGTTCTGAAGTGTTTGAGTTTTTAAACTCTTTTGGAAAATGAAGTCCAGAATTATAAACAGAATAGCTGGGCTGAAAGATTTTTTTAAAGTGACTGACCTTTAACTTTGTTTATTCCCTCACCACTGAATGTAGACTAAAAAAAAATGTTTTTCACAAAGAAAGTGTCATAAATCATTTAAAAAGTCTCTCCTTTAAAAATCCAATTACTAATAACTTATCTATTATAAAACAAATATTTGAAGTCATTCGTATTAGCCAGAGTAAAGTACAAAACAAAACTTACCAAAAAAAACCCCCAAAACCAAAACCTCGTTTTTTTTTTGGGGGGGAAGTTTAAAAAATAATACTGCAAGCAAGAAGAAGTCTGGAAAGCAGTTCCCACATTTGTTCCTGAGCAAATCATAGCATTTAATCTTACAGTGGAAAATATGAACCAAGTTGAAAGATGAAAGTTAAAAAAAAAAAGTTTTTTCTTTTACCCTGATGGAAAAGCAATCACTGGATTAGGCAACAAACACCAGGTAACAGCAATTGGACTTTGTGTGTCCGGTTAGCTAGGTGACTTTGGATGATGAGAATGTTACTTATGCCGTAACAGGAGCTATGACTCACAGACACATTCACCACCTGAAGATGACATCACTTGCCCAAGTTTGGGAGTTTTTTTTTTTTTTAAGCTAAACACAGAGATAGTGAATTTAGAGTCACACCAAAAATCGACTTGGAATTGAACTTAACATTTTTGGACTTTTTTTGACACCTTAAAGTCACAGGTCTAGCTCTTTTTTGACTTTCTGTTTAGATTGTGTTCTCCATAACTTGATAAAACATAAATCATTCCTAATGTAGCAAGGAAAATGAAAAGACTCAAGAGGTCTTTAAAAATAGTAATTATCAACTGCCCTGAATCAAGCAGACTGGCCATTTTGTTCACCCCTCGAGCTACTTACTGCTGGCAGCTCTGCTAAGGTGCAGTCTGGTTAGCCTGGCTCCGTAGAAAGTTCTCTTCGAGCTTAAGAGCAATGGTTTTTTGGGTTTCTTTTTAAGAGGGATGCCGGGGTGCAGGCAATCAATAGTCCCTAAAGATTTACTTCTATGTTCTTAGTGAATCAGGTAAACAGAAAGCCAGAAGCCTAGACCCACAGGGAATATTGGCCTAACTGGAAGTTCCCGGTGGAATGTCTGTACCTGAATGAACGTGGCAAGCAAGACACAACTCATCTCCTGCTCCAGAATGATCTTGTTCTGAGGGTTATTGTAACAAGCGGCGATTAGTGAAGGAAAGAGCACTTTGATGAGTCGAGGATCACTAAAATACTGGAAAGGCAACTGGCAAAGCTTCTGCAGCACTGTGGGGTGGCGGCCCGACTGCACGATGACCTGGGGACAAAGAGAAGAACCTGAGCTTGGCTGGTCCGGCTTCCCAGATCACTGCCCGATGCTGGCAAGGCTGCTCCTGAGAGCGCTGCGCAGTCCATGCCATGCGGCAGGACCAGACCAATGGAACCGCCCCATTCCTTTCCCTCTGAGGGAGGAAAGGCCGATTTCCCAGGGCTCAGGCAAGCTCGTGCTCGCTCCCTGGCTTCCTCGCATGCACGAGCTCCCCGGCAGTGCCACAGGCTCAAAGGGCAGCAAGGGAGAGAGCCAGGCTTCCTGCAGAATGATCCAGGATAAACATTTACCCAGACGGGGCCACTGGGCCTGCCTCCCACGTCCTGGCCCACTTGCTCTTCTCTAACAATCACAAAATCTACTAGACATTTCATTCAGAAGCTGAAAAGAAAAGCTGATTCTAAGTCCCTCTGCCACAGTTTCTGCAAGGAGAGAGCCGGAAAGATCCTCCCCTCAGTCTTCCTTATCTTCATTTTTATCACTGCCATCCAGTCTAAAAGGAGAATTGTTTAGATAAATGGGACTGTTGTCTTGAAGTAGGCTAGGTTTACAGCTGTGTACATCTTAAGACATGGAGCAATTAATGGGCTAGCTGGAGAACCCTCTTAATTTACTCACCAGTCCTACAAAGTCTCCATGATAAACTAAGACATGTCAAAATCAGATCTGTTTCAAGTAACCTTGATTAGACAATTAGAATATGAAAGGGTTGGGTGACCCGCAGTTGGCTTCTCAGTGGAGAAGGAAGCTTCTCCAAGGTTAGGGACACTGTAAAACCTAAGGTCAGGACTGTAAATTGTACTTGGAAAAACACAATTTTACAGGTACACACCCAGACAGGACTGCATTCAAATGAAAACCAGAAGGAGAGAATGAAGCCGTGGAGGCTGGAGGAACATAAATTACCGGGATTTACAAGTTTTGAAAGTACTTTTAACAATGCACTAAGAACACACTCTCCGTTGATAATGCAGTTTGGTTTAAGAACAAGATCAACAAAGTAATAGTTCACATTTTTTAGTTCAATAGCTAAAATGACATCAAAAACCCTTCAGAGGATGTTGATAGGGACTTGCTAATACCCGCAAATCCAAGTGGAATTTTAAAGACTCTTACTCGGTGACAGTCTAGCTTATTGTCAGGTAGCACCATTCAGATGTTTAGTGATAAATGTGATTTTGTTGTTGATTTGATAAACCATTTACTTAAGCCTATAGTTTAATTGTTAGTTATATAAAATGTAACCCATCCAAGCAGACACTATTTGGGATTTGAAATGGAAGAATGGTTTAAAAGTCTTTCTTTTCCTACTCTGGGAAATAATTAAGATCAACTTTTCCCTTAGTGAATTCATTCAGCATTTACTGAGTACCTACTATGTGCAAGGCTTTGGAATGGATAACAAGAGCTGACATTAAGATATATGAACTTATAGATGTAGATAATCAGAATAGATAGCTAGGTAATTTCAGCTGATCCTAACAACAACTCTGAAATTTTTTTCAAAAGTATTTTATTTTCCAAATACATGTAAAGATAGTTTTCAAAATTCATTTTTATAAGACTTTGTGTTCTAAATTTTTCTACCTCCCTCCTCCTCAAGACAGCAAGTAATCTGATATGCGTTAAATATGTGCAATTCTTTTAAACATATTTCCCTATTTGTCACACAACAATTAAAAAAAAATAAAATATATTTTCTGGAGGTTCATTAATTGCAAAGTTCTAATTCAGGATGATCTACCTGGCACATTTTGACTGGTGTGTCTACCCCTGCAGAGATCAGAATGCCAGGAGGCAATTTTAAACTTTCCTGAACTTATATTGTTTTTTAAATGTCATTTTTAAAAATTATTTTTTTTCTCAATTAGATGTAAAAATAATTTTTTTAACATTCATTTAAAAATTATGAAGTCTCCAAGGCAATCCCAAGAAATTTTGGATTCAAAACGCCATCTGTGTCCAGAAAGAGAACTATGGAGATTGCATGTAAATCAGCACGTGAAAATGTTCACTTCTTTTTTCTGTTTTTTTTTTTTGTCCTTTCCTGTGGTTTTTTAACCCCTTTGTTCTGAGTTTTCTTTGTTAACGTGATTCATATAAAAATGTGTATTTAAAATGTTAATAAACATGTATGACCAGAAAAATAAGACAATAAAAATTAAATTAAATTAAAAAAAAATTTTGAAGTCCAAATCCCTCTCCCCAGCAACTTAATATCAATTGTACATATGCAATCATGCAAAACGCTTCCATATTAGCCATATTACAAAAGAAAATATAGACTAAAAAAATCCCACTCCAACCTAAACCAAACAAAAATAAAGTATACTTCAATCTGCACTCAGACCCCTTCAGTTCTTTCTCTGACAGACAGCACTTTTCATTAGGAGCCTAACACAATTGTCTTAGAATTGTTTTGGGTCACGTATTGATGAGAATATCGAAATCATTCACAGATGATCATCATATAGTATTGCTATTATTATGTGCAATATACTCTTCACTTTGCATCAGTTCATGTAAGTCTTCCCAGGTTTTTCTGAAACCACCCTTCTCATCATTTCTTAAAGCACAATGGTATTTCATCACAATCATATACCTGTTTTCAACTAGCATTCTTAAGAATGCTGACATATAATTAATTGATAAACCTAAGGGTAACACGGACTTTTTACTCAGATGAAATTAACATTTGTCAAATTAAATGAATCAACTACTTGATTATGTCCACATCTCAAGACTTGGTGTAAAGCTATCACTGCGGAATGCTGGGAGTTCATTCAGTTTAAGTCTGATTCCTAAGAAAGTGAGCAGGTCTAACCACAGGACCACACTATAACTGGCAACATGTTCGAAGCCTCCTAAGAGGTGGTCATCCTCCCTCCTTAGACTAGTGTTTTGCCAGCCTGGATGAAGAAGCCCCCCTGGATCCCAATGGGACTGGAGAGCAGCCAGGCTGCTGTGTGGAAGCTGTCTGCCGTGTCTGCTCTGGGTGGCACAAGCAGGGCCTCATGGGTTCCCTTTGTAATAAGCTGAGCTCAGAGGGCTGCCTGGATAGATTTGGGTTATTTGGAAGCCTCATTTTTATTAGTGAGGTGGCAGAGCTGCAGACAATAATTCACATTTCTCCAGAGCTTGAAAGCTGAAAACATTTTTTTTGAAACAAGCTTGTGAGGTAGCCAGTACAAAGGTTATCATTTCCATTTTTACAAAGAAGGGAAACAAAGGCAGAGAAAGTTGGGAGAGACTTTCTCCAGCGAATTCTAGGAGATGGGATTCAAAGCTGGGCTGGCGGCCCTCCCTTCCACAAGGCCGCTGCTGCTCTGGGGAGCAGGCCAAAGCTCCCTGTTGGGAGGGAAGGGAAAAGGATTAAGGAATGGCTAGGAAAGTCTGTCTAACAAGGCTGAAGCAAGAGCCCAACTGAGGCTGGGGCCTGGGCAGTTTATCAGATACCTACATTTATTTCTGGGAAACAAAAGGGAAGAATAATTGTTTCCTTGCTGAGCTCATGTTTTCTGTAGTTAGCAGAAACTCAGACCCAGTCTCTAGGAGTATGCTATCTATAGAGTCCTTCTCTCTTAGATACTTCTGTTAACACACTGAAACCGTTTATTTGAAGTTTGGATGAAATCTAAACAACTGCAAGTTTGTAGCTGGGAGCTAGTCCCCACTGATCTCTCCATCCGCGCCCAGCCCCCACCCCCAGCAAGCCGATCTTCAGATAATTCTTTGACTCTCCCCCATGGACCCTCCATACTCAACTTCCTCTCTTATAACTTAGGAATTCCAGCAAACTAGCCGCTCTGTGGCAGCCCAAGCTCTGGGAGGCCTAGAGAGCAAACGCCACCCTGGGCTGGGAAAAGCAGCATTTCTCAAAGGGGAAGAGAATGGCTTGGGTAATATTAAAAATGATAGGACATGTCCCTTTAAAAATAAAATGTCTACTTTTGAATCATGAGTTATCTAAAATGCAAAAGGAAGACGGGGTCAGGAAGGGGAGCTCTAAGGGACCTTTGAGATGACTGAGCAAAATTTCCCTCATTTTTTTGCTAGGGACCCTGAGGCTCAGAGAGGTCACACAGGCAGGAGGCAGCCCAGTTGGATCTGGAAGTCCAGGTCCTGTGACTGGTATTGAGGATGCCTGGGTAGAGAATCCTAGGGCAAACCAGCCTAACATGGCCGTCACACTCACACCTGCACAAGCAGCCTGCAAAGTTCCCCAGGGCACTGGACTAGGCCAAAATATAACTGAGAAGTGTTTGACAAAATCACAATAAAAGCTAGATGATGCTAGTTTGTGGCTTTGTCAGTGAGCTGGGGTCTTCCAGTCCTGTTTCTTTGAGTCTGACATCACTGTGATACTGGCTGGTGGGCACAGCGGCAGGAGAGACCCCCCTCTCCCCACTCCCCAAACCAGAGGCATCCTGCTTCTCTTCTAGCTGTCTTCCATCTTATCTGACCTGAGCTCTGTCCCAGCTCCTTCTCCTGAGCTCACTCTGACTTGCTGTCTCCTCTTCTGGCTCCTGCCTGCATTTGTACTCCCAACCATCAGCCCTGCCAGCACAGAGTAAGGACTTAATTAACGCCGGCTGGCTTGCTGACACCAGTCCTGTTCTCCTTAACCTTAGTGACAGTGAGCTACATCATCCCCGACCACGAGCCCGAGCAGAGTCACATTTAGCAGTTACAGAACCAAGCGCTGGCCCAGAAGCCTCGAAGCCAGCCAGGGCTCACACTGCCCTCAGGCTCGAGGACCCCTTTGAAAAATGGGACAAAGTACAGTCACCAACATTACACCAAGTCTTTTGTCCAGTGTCTTTCGATAAATCTCAGCACAAATATGCATCCATAAGCTGCAAATACAATCCAATGATTGACAAAAATTTTAGGAGATAAAATAAAAAATAAAAAGTGGAGAGCTTACAAAGCCTTACAAAAAGGGCAAAGAAGGGTCTTCATCAAGATGGAAGACCTTAAAACCAGGACTCCAAGGGGATTCTAACATGACAATGGGATTTGTGCTTCCTTGATCTGTCTTTCCCTGACCACCCACAGGTCTTTCAAATTCCATTTTTATCCCCTTGCCTCATTGGTCAATGGATGACCGAAAAGATTTAAAAGTGATCTTGTCCAAGTTCTTTATAGCATGACCTTGGATTTGAGAGGGAAAGTGTCCTGGTGAAGGTGACACAGCTACAGACTGGCAGTTGTTCCCAGCATGCAGGGCCTTTTCTCCCTGAAGCCAGAAGAGCCTCGAAACAGTTAATATTACCCCCCCCCAACATCTCCATCCTTCTCTGGTCTGTGCTTAGGCCTGGGAGACACCACACTGTGCAAAGCCCGGGGTGTCATTGAATATTTAATTTAAAGGGAGCCACATAGACCTGCTGCCAACAGCAGAAAACAGATCCTGAGGTAAATAAGCCCTCAGTGCAACAACAGCTTTTGGGGGTAGAGCCAATATGCTGTAATCACACAGAACTGCTGCTGGCCATTCTTGGCTCAGTAAGCCCAGAAAGGTGTGCAAACAACTGGGGGGGGGGGAAGGGGAGGAGCGCAGTGCCAATGAGAAAGGAAATGCCTTTTGGTAACTCTGAAGAGAGAATCCCAAAGTGGCAGCCATCCAAGGAATACAGGTAAAGTGGTTTCAGAAAAAACAGAGACTCAGATGAGGGAAGTGACAGACACTGTCACCCTCCCCTTTCCCCAAACATATAAATACAGTGGAAGGCTTCCCGGATGAGAAGGGTTTGCTGCCATTCCAATAGTGCTGGTTTAAACATCAGGAAGAGACTCATTTAAGGGTGTGTTCAATTTTTTTTTTTTTCCACTCGACCCCTTTTAGTCCGAGAAGTATTTATTTGACGCTGGATATATAAGTATATAAAATAGGTATAAAAATCAAACATTTACTGATAATAAATAATAAAGTTATTTTAAAACAATTCTTTACTGTTCATTAAAGATGAAAGCAAATTTGCATTTGAGATGGATGTACATGTTTATTTTTACATAAAGAATTAAATCTTGGTGGAATATTTGATACCTTTTACTGATGCTAAATTTTTCACAACCCCCACATTCAGTTTCAGAAGTTTTGGTTTAGTCTTAGGCTCTGGCCCCACTCTCTTAAGGCCAGGCAGTCTATATTAACCCTCAAAGTTCTGGGGGTTCTGAGAGGGTGATGTCTTTTTTTCTGACAATAGGGGCCAGTGATTAGTATCTCCAGTTTCATTTAACCATTTAATAGATTAATTTTTACAAAGGGATATTTACTTCAAAGATGTAGTAATATTAAACTCAAGAATTTAGGGACACAATCTACCCTATACCACCACAGTCCCTGGGACTATAAGTACAAACCTCCTACATAGTACTGGTCCCACCAAATTCATGTCCTGTGCCATGGATACCGCTGGCCTAGAGTCCCAAGAGAACTCCCAAAAGTCAATCCTTGTTCCCCAGGGCATTGAACCTGGGTGAAACATGGATTATGGAATGACAGAATGCTGAGAGGCCCCTTTGACCTTTGGGACTCTCAAGGTTACAGGCAAACTAACTCCTTCACTGGTTGCCAAACTTTGTCAAGTGCATGAAGAAAATAGCCGTGGCTGATAGAGTTATTTGATTATCTCCTGTGGGGTAACCCAAGAATTGTGACTTGTGGTTGGCTGGCTAAAACCAGTCATGGAAAGTTGATGCAGGTCCTGGACACTCCCTGCCCCAGGTACTTCCTTGAACCCCAATATGTTTCTCCTAGAATTTCTTCTAGAAATCCACATGTAATAAAAAAAAACCCTAGCCATCATATTTCAAGAAATTATAAAGGAAATTCCTAGATTTTCCACATGAAAACACCAAGCTAGGTGTGCTGGCATGTTAGAACCCCTCTTTATAGTACCCGGAGTGAGGGGCCTGTTGACACTAGATTCACCTTTCCTAGAATAGCTCTGCTTATTCTAACTTTGGGCCTTAGACTGTACCTTCAGTCTAGAATGCTTAACTCTTCTCCATTTCCCTAATTTGTTTACTAAAATTTTACCTTACAATATTTAGTTCACATCTTACTTCTTCCAAATAAGTTCAATATAGGAAAAAATGGGAAAAGAAATGAGAGCTTTGTAAGGAAATTTTGTAAATGAAGAACTAAAGAAAATAATTCCTTAAAAATGAGAACTGGTAAAATGAAAGCTAACAATTCTATGAAACATTAAGAAACAGTAAAACAAAGTCAAAGGATTAAAAAAATTGAAGAAAGTGTAAAATGTCTCATGGAAAAAAAAACTGACTTGGAAAAAAATTTGGAGGACAGATCATTTAAGAATCATTGGGCTACCTGGAATCCACATAGAATAAAAAAGCCTAGCCATCATATTTCAAGAAATTATAAAGGAAAACTTCCTGACTATCTTAGAACCAGAGGACAAATTAGAAATTGAAAAAATTTACTAGTCATCTCCTGAAAAGAAACCCCAAAATCAAAACTCCCGGGAATACTCTAGCCCAATCCAGAATTTCCAGATCAAAGGAGGAAAAAACCCTGCAAACAGTCAGAAAGAAAGAAGCTACAATGAGAATGATACAAGATTTAGCAGTATGGAGGGTTTGGGATATGATATTCCAAAAGGCAAAGTATCCAGTATTATACTCCAAAGTAACCTATCTAGTAAAATGGAGTTTAATCTTCTGAGGGGAAAATGGATATTAAATGACATAGAAGATTTTCAAGCATGAAAAGAAAAGACCAGAGCTAAATAGGAAATCTGACATTCAAACAAAGGACTCAAGAAAAGTATAAAAATGTTAAAGAAAAGGTGTGTGTGGGAGAAATAATAAGCCTCTAAATAAAGTCCAACAGCTTATATTCCTATATGGGGAAAGGATACATGTAACCCCTCAGAACTTTATTATCATTAGGACTCTTACTCTCATCTCAGCTAGTTCAAGGAGGAAAGAATAAACATACACACATAACTGGATACAGAAATTCATCTTATCAAACAGGGAAGTAGGAGGAGTTATGTGTATGTGTTTATGTGGGGGAGGGCAGGGAACAGAGAACAAGAGAGTAAATTTTAAAAAGTCAATAGTCACAAGCAAAATATTTTTAAAGAAGAATGAATTCACAGAGTGCAAAAGAGAAGATTGAATATAAAAAATAGGGAAATCATAGCAATTATAACTCTGAATGTAAGTGGGATGAATTCACCTTTAAAATGGGACCGAATGGATTTGAAAAATCCAACATGTTGTGTACAAGAAACACACTTGAAACAGAAAGATACACAGATTTAAAAGAGCCTATTATGAAAGAGTGCCTCAGCTGAAGCAAAAAAGGTAGGGTGGCAGTCAGATAAAACAGAGACTTAAATAAAAGAGAGTACCTAGAGAAGCTACATCTTGCACAAAGGCATTTTTGACAAAAATTTAATATCAATACTGAACATATATGCACCAAATGGCATAACATTCAAATTTTTAAGAGAAAAGTTAAATGAGTTACAAGAAGAAATAGGAAGTAAAACTGGAACAGGGCTTCTTAAAACTTTTTCTACTTGTAGACCCCATTTTGCCTGAGAAATTTTTACACAACCAATTTATGGTTTATGGGTATATAAATCAAATGTTTACTGATAATTCATCATAATTTCACAACCCCATGTTCAATTATGTGATCCCATATTGGATCACAATCCATAGTTTAATTTGAACTAGAACAGTGGAAGGCCTCAATTTACCCATCTCAGATCTAGATACATCTAGCCAAGAAATAAAGAAGTTAAAAGATATGAATAGAATTTTAGAAAAATTAGATATGATAGCATTCTGGAGAATTACAAATGAGAATAGAGAGGAACATACCTATTCTCAGCTGTGCATGGGACCTTCACAAAAACGGACCATATAGTAGGGTATAAAAACTTCAAATGCAGAAAAGCAGAAATACTAAATATAGTTTTTCTGATCATAATACATTAAAAATTACATTCATTAAGAGGGCTTCTGAAGCTCTATCTCAAACCACTATTGATACTGACAGGTTGGGAAATCAGAGGGCAGACTGCTGCATCTTCCCTCAGGGTTCCTGGGGCAATGCTGAAGGGTTGGGGTTGTCTTTCTTGTGTTATTATTCACCAGTCCCTATCCTTGTGACTTTCCCAGTGGTTATCAGCTGATATCAATTATCGAGAAAGAATTAACTTTTAGAAATGAATATTTACTACAGTGGTATAAGAACATTGGTTATTGGTAAAAAAAAAATATCCCTCTAAACTAGACACTCTTTTACAAATACTGAGTTCAGACTTGGTTTTAGAAAGCACATGTGGCAAAAGTGGAACATGGCTCCTGATTTTTAGAGATACCTTTTCTACCCTTTGTAGGAATAGAAGCATAGGAAAGTACTTGCCTTCCCTACCTTTAGGTAAGGCACAGGTAAGGCTTCCTTATAGAGTCCTGAAGCTGCCTTGCCTCAGTATTTCTGGTTTGTCCTTGGCTCCTGATTCAGATCCTTCAGTCACTTATGGCAACACTATTATGTGACAATGATACTGCCAGCGTGAACATGGAAAGTCTAAAATCTTCAAAACTATCACAGTTGACACAGTCCTCTGGACAAGGGTTGGGTGTGAAGCCAGAGATTTTCTCCTTGCCAGGGTTTTGGCTAAAGCTTGTTCCATGGCGGGGCCAGACAGTAGAATACTGGATTCACACTGCTTTGTTCTTTATCCAAGACCAGAGGATCACTGAGTTTCTTTAGCCAGTTTCAGTATACTTCTTGGGTAGCATTATTCACTTCATCCAGTAACTTTCTTTTTTTTTATATAAAGCTTTTTATTTACAAAACATATGAGTGATTTTTTCAACATTGACCTTTGCAAAAACTTTTTTTTCCCCAAGCTTTTCCCCTCCTTCCCCCCACCTCCCACCCCTAGATGACAGGTAATCTAATACATGCTAAATAGGATAAATTATATGACAAATACAATATATGTATACATATCTATACAGTTATCTTACTGCACAAGAAACATCAGATCTAGAAAGAGAAGAAGAAAAAAAAACAACCTAAGAAGGAAAACAAAATACATGGAAATATTCACAGAAAGCGTTAAAATGCTGTGTTATGGTTCACACTCAGTTCCCACAGGCCTTTCTCTGGATGTATATGACTATCTTCATCGCAGAACAACTCATCCAGTAACTTTCAATCCTTCCAAATTGATCAGGGACTTTTTTGCTTCTAGATTAATGCTCTTGATTGATTGATTCAAGAAATGTGTTTTCATGTAAAAAATTCATTTGTGCTAGACCATCTTTTTGTTTAAATGACTGAACAAAGTTCTCTCTTTATACAAGTAATTCTCACAGCAACTTCATAATGTATGTTGAGCAAAATTATTTCTAGAATGTAGAAGAGAGCAGCATCCAAAGTCACAGTCAGAAATAACAGAACTAGCATCAGAACCCAGTTAATTGCAATTAGAGGGGAGACATATTCTAATTATTGCTATAGTTAAATATATGGATCTGATTATAACAGGTTGATTCTAACTTGTAAAAAGACAAATAACTTTGTAATTCATTTTTTTTAGTAGCTACAGTTATATAGACAGATATCATGTATATACATACATACATACATACATATATATATATATATATATATATATAAAACTGTATGCCAAATCCAACTTGTATTAATCTTCCCTTGCAATCTCTGGCTCCTGGTTTCTTCTTCTTTTTTTTCATCAGAATCTGTGCTACTTGGCCACTTCTGTTTTAAGTTCTTTTTTTCCTTCATGATACTCTGTCTCATTCCCAAAAATTTCACTTCTAAATGAAGAATGTTTTTGTTTTTTAAATTTTATTTGCATAACATATGTGTGGGTAATTCTTCAACAATAACCCTTAGATAGCTTTCTGTTACACATTTTTCCCAACTCCCCACCCCTCCCCTAGATGGCAGGATATCCACTACATGTTAATTATGTTAAAATATTGGCAAATCGAATATATGTATACATATTTCCAAACTTATATTGTTGTGCAAGAAAATCATATCTACATGAAAGACATATCAGATAAAGGAAACACAATGTAAGCAAACATCAATCAAGAGTATGAGAATGTTATGTTGTGGTCCACATTTCGCATCCCTCTCTCTGGGTGTATATGGCTTTCTTCAGTGAACAATTGGAGGTGGTTTGAAACATTTCCTTGTTGAAGAGAGCCATGTCCATAAGAATTGATCGTCACATAGTATTGTTGTTGCCGTGTATAATGATCTCCTGGTTCTGCTCATTTCACTCAGCATCAGTTCATGCAAGTCTCTCCAGGCCTCTCTGAAATCGTCCTGCTGGTCGTTTCTTACAGAACAATAATGTTCCATAATATTCATATATCACAATTTATTCAGCCATTCTCCAATTGATGGGCATCCATTCGGTTTCCAGTTTCTAGCCACTACAAAAAGGGCTGCCACAAACATTTTTGCACATGTGGGTCCCTTTCCCTCCTTTATGATCTCTTTGGGATATAAGCCCAATAGAAACACTGCTGGGTCAAAGGGTATGCACAGTTTGATAACTTTTTGAGCATAGCTCCAAATTGCTCTCCAGAATGGTTGGATCCGTTCACAGCTCCACCAACAATGCATCAGTGTCCCAGCCCTCCCACATCCCCTCCGACATTCAAATGAAGAATGTTTTAAATCCCTCTCAAACTCAACTATCTTTAAGATGTAGATGTACTAATCCCTAAACTCTTTTGATTGTACACTGTCATAATTTTTTTTCTTTTATTAAAGCTTTTTATTTGCAAAACATATGTATAGGTAATTCTTCAACATTAACCCTTACAAAGCTTTCTGTTAGAAAATTTTCCCTTTACTCCCCACCCCTCCCCTAGATGGCAGGATATCCACTACATGTTAATTATGTTAAAATACTTGACAAATAGAATATATGTATACATATTTCCACCCTTATCATTGTTGTGCAAGAAAAATCGTACCTACAAGAAAAAAAAGTCAGAGAAAGAAAACACAATGCAAGCAAATATCAATAGAGAGCATAAAAATGTTATGTTGTGGTCCACATTTCATATCCCGTCAGTAAAAATTTTTAAGCACACAATCAACATATGCATATTTATTTATAAGCTATATATACTATTATACAAATGAATTGTACATTATAAAATAGATGCAAAAAAGAAACTTGTGAAAGGATGAGACAAAGATTAGTCAGTAGACAATGTTTTACAATTATTCTTAAAAAATTTACTCACTAAAAGTTTAAAAATATTGTGGTCCTACTAAATTAACTTTACTATTATTATTATTATTATTTTGTGAACAGGATGCAGTGCAATGTGTTTTTTTCATTCAAATCAGTCTTGGATGGAAATTTTGGGACACCTTGCAATTTGAAGTCAGGTTTATTTCTATTGTTGGTTTTGATGACTGCAGCTGACTAGAGACACAAAGATTCACATAAGAGAAGGGCAGTTCTGGTTGCACTGAAAAAATCTCAATCATTTTTCTGTAAATTTCAGTAAATTAGTTTATAAGAACAATTAATTGATAGAAGGAATTCCTTCTGTCAATTAATTGTTCTTATAAACTAATCATAATGTGTTGTATTTTTTAATGTTTTTAACAAATAGTTTTAAAATTTATTTAAATTCATATATTACATATTAATAAAACTTAATTTTTCCTTTTTCAAAGATAAAAAATGTAAATTGAAATTCTAATATTTTCTTCCCACATTCTAGGGGACTGTTTTATGTTCCCATTTTGGACTAAGTAATCTCAAAGGTCCTATGAAATCCCCCAAACCTATGCTTTATTATAGACAATTCCTCAAAGGGTTGATTTTACACTTTAACAAAACTATCAGTGGGATTTTTAGGGCAAATATCATCTTGACGTGTAAACACACATCTCCTCTCAAAGCCCCATCCAAACAAATGTTAATTCTGAAAAAACATTTTTGATGTGCTTTTATTTTTCTCTTGGTTAAAAAGTAAAAAAAAAAAACAATAAAAATTATACCGACATTTTTGTTTCTTTGTATTTTGTCTGCCTTGAGAAGGTAGTGTAGCCCATATTTTGGGGCTTGACACATAGTAGAATTTTTGGGGAATTAAATAGCAAATTCAATAAACAACCTTTTAAGATAGCATGTTGTGACCAGCAGGATGATTTCAGAGAGGCCTGGAGAGACTTGCATGAACTGATGCTGAGCAAAATGAGCAGAACCAGGAGATCATTATACATGGCAACAAGAAGACTATACGATGATCAATTCTGATGGACGTGGCTCTCTTCAACAATGAGATGTTTCAAACTAGTTCCAATTGTTTAGTGATGAAGAAAGCATATATACCCAGAGGGTATATATACCCTATGGGATCTGAGTGTGGACCACATTTTCATATTTTCTGTTGACATTTGCTTTGCTTGTCAGTTTTTTTTATTGTAGATCTGATTTTTCTTGTACAGCAAGATAATTATACAATTTATACATATGTTCAATTTATCACGTATTTTAACATAATTAACATGTAGGGGAGGGAGTGGGGGGAAGAAGGGAAAAATTTGTAACAGAAAGCTTTGCAAGGGTCAATGTTGAAAAATTACCCATGCATATGTTTTGCAAATAAAAAGCTTTAATAAAAAAAAAAAGATAGTATGTTGTACTTCACTATACAGTCAGGAAACTGAGGCTTAGAGAGAAGTGACCCATCTACAAGTGCAGAATTTACACCTCTCAGCCCTGGGACTCAAACTTGCCATTGTTCCCAAATCCAATGTTCTTTTCTTGAACAAGGTGCCAATTTCCCCAAGCTTGCTGTGAGACCTTGTCTGGGGCATATATATATAAAGGGAGGAAGTGATTTTTAAGGCTTGCAGTTCTGAAGTTCTTGTGAATACAAAGATGCTTTCTGTTTGCCAGATTTGTTACAAACAACAAATGTAAACACAACATAAAAAGCTCCACAGATTTTCTTCTAAAGAAGGGAAAAAAGCCAACTGATAGAACATGCTTTCTAGCACTCTTCAAAGTTCGGCAGATTTCTTAAGAGGGTCTCCATTTTTAATGAGGGCCAGCTAGATCCCTGGAAAGGTGACTGATGTTTTTTCACAGCAGAGAGTAGACCCATTCCAACTGTACTCCGGACAACTTCCATCAGGAGCATGAACATGGCCTCAGACTGGGAGGGTCTTTTCAAGCTGACGTGCTCTGTGGGGTCACAGAATCAACAGGACTGGCACATGCTGAGCTTCTTCTGGCCTCTGCTTAAATGCCCAGCTAGCCCCAGACACATCCCATGTTGGTTTTATGGGGTCTCTGCATAATCCTATGACTATTCTATTAAATCATAAAAAATATAATAGTGGCCAAATCTTTTTGTAGTTTCAGTTTATTGCTTTCTCAAGTGAAATAAATGGTCTCTCAGATTTCTTCTGCTTTCATCTTTCTGCAATAAGTACAGTCGGATGAGGTTCCAATTAGGGTCCATTAAATGCTCAAACTGATTCATGAGTCATTTTAAAGTTTCTTTTTCTAACTATGTATACACATGTGTCTGTCTGTCTGACTGTCCGTCTGTGGCACATTGTTGGGTTAGTGGTGACCCCTGGAGAGAAGACTTCTGGTATTAGGTCTCTCTCACTCCAGCACCCGCTGAGGATCATCTGCTTGTCACCTGCTAGGTATAACCATATGAAGAACAGTCAACACATGTGGGTTCCCTCTTTGGGAAAGGAGGAGGTGGGTAATGGAAAGCTGGCAGCTAGCAGACATTTATCCTAGAGGCAACAAACCCCTATCAGCTTTGGAGGAATTGGAAAATATTAAAAGGGTTTCGAGATGTCGTGCCATATAATGTGGAAGCATCTTCTTGTGTAAATGGTTCTGCTCAAAAATGGTAGAGAGTGTCTTTTTAAAGGAAGCTACTTTCCAGAGAATTCAGAACTTTCTTTCTTATCCTTGTGCTCTCACAAATAGAGACAGGACTGGGATAAGTCTTCTAGCTTCCATTAAATCGTAATGCACTAACTGAGGCTCACAGAGTGCAAATGGCTTATTTAGGGTAACAAAATTTCCAGAGGTGGTTTATCATTCCAGTTTTTTCCACTAGAACACATTATGGCCCACAGGCCTTAAAGGAGAAGCATTACAAGAATTCACAAATGCTATTGGCAAAAAAAGTACTTTTTGCTTTAATTTCCCAAAGTATCAGAGATGAGAGGACCTGAATGGACTTTCTTGCACTCTAGATGCTGAAGACTCAATTGACATACAAATAGGATCCAAAATGCAGGAAAAGGGAGATTTAAAAACACATGTGATTTGAACTGATCCTTAAAAATAAAAGATTAATAAAGCATTCTTTAGGGTAGTATACAGCAGAGGCCATGATGTGGTGGCTTGGTAGAAAGACCATGAGATTTATTATTTTAAGCTTTGTATCAAACACTGTCTGTTTTTTATCCCATGGCACTTTCTTAATATGCTCATCTTTCCTTAAATGAACCTTTCTGGGCAATAGAGGAAAACAGCCACAAAATGGCCTGGAAAATGATGCTCTTTGTTGCATTCTGCCTCAGAGTCCAGAGGAGGTGACAGACATGGAATTTAGGTAGTACCAGATGTAAATTCTAATTCTAATGCTACAGAAGCAAATAATTTTCTTTCTTTGGACTCATTTCTTTATCAAGAAGAGGAGGGGAAAAAAAGAAGAGGAGGGGGTTGAAACTATAACATCTATGATTACTTCTAATTATAGCATGCTAACAGCCTGTTTTACTGATATATTGGGATTGGATTTTGTATTTCTCGAGTTCTCAATGGATGAGGGGAAGAGTTAAGAAGATGGGGAGAATCTGAATCTGAAAAAAATTGTAAGATACAAAACCAATTAACTGAATGAATTAATATTAAAAATTGTGTTGTTCCAAAAAAAAGACTACAATTTTCCATTAGTGGGCTGTGCTTTACACAGCATGGGTGTTTCTGAAAAGTTGTACATAGATGTTTTGAAAAGTAAAAAAAAATATCACATTATTTAATGCCTTCAAGGAGCTCACTATTAAAAATAATCTTATGATTATTTTATTCTTATAAAATATATTTCTTTTTTTCTATTATAGTATTTTATTTTCCTATATATTTGCAAAGATAGTTTTCAACATTCACTTCTGCAAAACCTTGTGTTTCAAATTTTTCTCCCTTCTTTCCCTGATCTTCTCTCTCTAAGATAGCAAGCAATCTGATATAGGTTAAACATATACAATTCTTCTAAACATATTTCCCACATCCGTCATACTGCACAAGAAAAATCAGATTAAAAGTAAAAAAAATGAGAACAAAAACAAACAAACAAACAAACAACAACAAAAGGTGAAAATACTTTGCTTTCATCCAAATTCAGTCAAGGAGCTCATTATTTAAAGGCAAAGGAGTGCAAAGGTGAATTCTTCCATAAAGTAAAGAGCCAATGATTGACTAATAAATTTTCTAGTTTGGTTTTTCATATATTAGGTTCTCTTCAAGTGTGGACATGCTTTTTAATTTGTGATAATGCAGGTTATCAGGTCAGGGCTGACTTTAAAAAAATAAGTTTATAAGTTAACTAATCCAAACAATAACAAATCTTGTCTAAAAGAGCTCATATAAGTATGCATACTGATCTATGGCTTTGCTAGGTCCCAAGACACTAACATCCTAAAACAATCACAACTTCAATCAAAACAAAATTAAAAAGCTCTTTTTATAATTGGATTCTTTTTTTTTTTAATAATTGGATTCTAAGACAAATCAAGAATCACAAAACCAGAGAAACAGGTTTGAAAGCAACTGATCTCCTTCTCTTACATTTTTAGCCCCAGATTAGTTAAGGAACTTTGCCAAACCCAGTAAAATGTTTTAAGGCTCATATATTCAAGGTGGTGATAATCTCTCCTGCGACAGCACTCCTAGAAAGAGCTGCTTGTAATGACTCACAGTTGCACTCTGGATTAATCAGTTCAATCCAACAAACATTTACAAGGTGCCTAATAACCTCAGTGAGACAACTAGTACAAGTGCTAGTAGACCTATTTTATAGATAACCCTCCCCCTCTAAAAACAAAACAAAACAAAACAAAAAACAAAACCTGAGGTTCAGAGATTAAATGGCTTGCCCTGTCCCCCAAACTGGAAGGTGAAGTCAGGTGTTTCGCTCGACTTCAAGAGCAATGCTGTTTCCTATAGTCCACATTGCTGCACATTTCCTACCCTCCAAGAATTTACAGTTTAGTCTAAGGAGTGATTTCTAATCTGAACATTTTAGTACAGCTACATTTCTGGCTCTACTGACAGCCGCTTACTAATTCTTTGACTCAGTTCCCTCAGGATTACTGGTCAGTATTATGATGCACCAGGTCTTAGGGAGACAAGTCCCTCCTTCGAATGCTCTCTGGAGGAAAAGCAGACCCATCCAATGCTAGAGCAAGAACAGACTTTGGTGGGTCTCAGAAAGTGGAAAGGACTTACCAGGGTAACTGAGGACCAGTCCAGCCCAGATTCAGACCTGCCAATTCGGCACTCACTCTACCACGATCAGGTTCTACTTAGGACTGAAGTTGGGTTTGTTTTTTCCTCTAAAACTTCCTGTCTTGGCAGAGGTATTTCCTATGTGATTGTAGGTTGTATCCTAACAGCCTATCCTCAAGTGATTAATTTGAGAGGCTCCTTTTATTTTAGTCCTGAGCAGGGTCCAGGACTGTTTAGATTAACTAATGATCTCTGGTTAAACTTTGACTCAAGATTCCTCCTATCTTCATTTAGTTGATGTCCATTTGACATCAGGATCATAGACTTTCAAAGGAGCAAACAGTCAGCTGCTGAAAACGTAATCCACTGTTCCCAAATTTCCTGTCCTTCAGACCTCTGCTTAAGAGGCCTGGATTTGTGTCTCCTGAAAAAGTTGCTACTTGTTTGTGAACAGCAGCTCCATGGCAGGAGGCGATAAATCAATTAGATGTTGGCTTTCAGTCCTGTGCTAGTGACTATCCTGGCCTTTTAGTGATTCTGTTGTGGACTGCTGATTAGGGAATGTGAAGCTGTCTACAAGCTGGCCTCTACTCATTTCTAGCATCTTAATTATGGGGAAGCAGCAGTATGCAGGGGAAAGCTGCTGGAATGTGGGGATCCGAAGACCTGCTTCCTTCTATACTTACTATGTGCCATCTGTGAAACGGGAAGATAATCCCTGCTCTGCTTGCCTTATTAGCATTCATTTTTACAAGATTTTGAGTTCCAAATTTTTCTCCCTCCCTCCCCAATATCTGTACTCTCACGTAAGATATTTTCATATATGTTACAGTTGTGAAAGAAGAAACAGATCAAAAGGGGGAAAATAATGAAAAAGAATAAGTTAAAAAAAACATGCTTCAATCAGCAACCAGGTTCCATCAATACTTTATCTGGATGTGGATAGCATTTTTCTTTGTGAGTTCTTTGTACTTTCTAGGATAGCTGTGTTGCTGAGAAGATTATCACACAATGTTACTATGTTGTGTACAATGTTTTCCTGTTCTTCATTTTCCATCACTTCATACAAGTCTTTCTAGGTTTTTCCAAAATCTGCCTGCTCATCATTTCTTACTGCACAACGGTATGCCATTACATTCATATACCCCAGCTTGTCCCCAACGGAAGGGCACCCTCTCAAAATTTCTAATATTTTGCCACCATGGCAAGGGCTGCTATAGATATCTTCACAAATGTAAGTCTTTCCCCCTTTTTATGACCTCTTTGGGAAACAGATCTAGTGGTAGAATTGCTGGGTTAAAGGGGATTCATAGTTTGTCCAAATTATGTACCCATTTTGACCTTATCTTGCTATACAGTGGGAGACACTGTAAAGCCAGCTTTTGTCCTATTGTTTCCCAGTTTTCCCAGAAGTTTTTGTCAAATAGTGAGTTCTTATCCCAAAGGCTGGGATCTCTGGATTTATCAAACACTAGATTACTATGGCCATTAACTACCGTTAATCTATTCCACTGACCCACCAATCTATTTCTTAGCCAGTATCAGATAGCATTTATGCTTTATAACATAGTTTGAATTCTGATATTGTCAGGTCACCTTCCTTTGTAATTTCCCCTGTCCCCATTAATTCCCTTGATATTCTTGACTTTTTGTTCTTCCAGATGAATTCTGTTATTTATTTTATTTTTTTTTCTAGCTCTATCACTTAAGTAATGTTCTGGCTGCATCTCATAAATTTTGGTATGCTTTCTCATTGTTGTCACTCTCTTCAATGAAATAACTAATTGTTTTTATGATTTGTTCTTTGACCCACTTATTCTTTAGGATTAGAATAATCTATCTTTCCAATGCCCTTTGTTGAATATGATCTGAAAAAGAATACATTTAATATTTCCACTTTCTACATTTGCTTTTGAGATTTTTATGCCTTAATACATAGCCAATTTTTGTATAGGTGCCATATGCTGCTGAAAAAAAGGTATATTCCTTTACGTTCCCATTCAGTTTTCTCTACAGGTCTATCATATCTAACTTTTCTAATTCTATTTATTACCTTAGTTTCTTTCTTATTTATTTTTTTGGTAGAATTTATTGAGCTCTGAGAGGGGACTCCATTAATATAGTCTTGCTATCTATTTCTTCCTGCAACTCACTTAACTTCTTTAGGAATTTGGATTGGTATTTCTAGTCATATGAAAAGTTGCTCCAAATCACTATTGATCAGAGAAATGCAAATTAAGACAACTCTGAGACACCACTACACATCTGTCAGATTGGCTAAAATGACAGGAAAAGTTAATGAAGACTGCTGGAGGGGATGTGGGAAAGCTGGGGCACTAATACATTGTTGGTGGAACTGTGAACGATCCAACCATTCTAGAGAGCAATTTGGAGCTATGCTCAAAAAGTTAAACTATGCACACCCTTTGACCCAGCAGTGTTTCTATTGGGCTTATATCCCAAAGAGATCTTAGAGGATAGAAAGGGACCCACATGTTCAAGAATGTTTGTGGCAGCCCTTTTTGTAGTGGCTAGAAACTGGAAACTGAATGGATGCCCATCAATTGGAGAGAGGCTGAATAAATTATGGTCTATGAATGTTTTGGAATATTATTGTTCTGTGAGAAATGACCAGCAGGATGATTTCAGAGAGGCCTGGAGAGACTTGCATGAACTTATACTGAGTGAAACAAGCAGAACCAGGAGATCAATATACACAGCAACAACAATATTATGTGATGATCAATTCTGATGGACATGGCTCTTTTCAACAATGAAATGTCTCAAACCAGTTCCAATTGTTCAGTGAAGAAAGCCATATACACCCAGAGAGAGGGATATGAAATGTGGACCACAACATAACATTTTCATGCTCTCTACTGATGTTTGCTTGCATTGTATTTCCTTTTTCTGATTTTTTTTTCTTGTAGATACGATTTTTCTTGCACAACAATGATAAGTGTGGAAATATGTATGCATAAAAAAAAGAATTTGGATTGGTCATTCTTCATTGTCTGTCACTGAAGTTCTTTTGAAATAAACTGCCAAGCATTCAAACTCTACTGCAGAGAACATAACTGTTAGGCTGGCCAGACTGTTCAAATGTCAAATGCACACTTGTCAAAAAACAACAACAAGAACAACAACAAAAACCACACACACACAAGGCAAGTGCTCACAAGGTCAGAAAAAATGATACAAGGACATTCTCAAGTTATTCTTAAAAACTACAGAATCAATTGTATGACATGGGAGACACTGGCACAGACTGCCCAGTATGGAGTGCCCTTATCAGAGAAGTTGCTATGTGTGCTCTATGAGCAAAGCAGAATTAAATTAGTCCAAAGGAAATGCAATATGCACAAAATTAGAGAAGCCACCCCAAATGTTCATATGAACTATTTGTGTCTGACCTGTGGCAGAGCATTCCGAGTTTGTATTGTCTGACTGATCAGCCACAGTCAGACACATTGTAAAACTAATTTGACTCTAACATAGTGATGTCATTTTGGTCCTCATTGATAACGAAGGACAACAACCAACCTTTTAGCAAGATTTTTTGCTAAGATTTCCTTTCTTACCTGTTTTAATTAAGTCTATTTTTGCTTTTATTTTGTCTGAGGTCAGGATTGCTACCCCTACTTTTTTTTTAAACTTCAGCTAAAGCATAAGAGATTCTGCTTTAGAACATTATTCTCTTTATGCCTCTCTGCTTCAAGTGTGTTTCTTATAAACATGTTGCAGGATTCTGGTTTTTGATTCATTCTGCTATCTGATTTCATTTTATGGGAGAGTTCATAACATTCACATTCAGTTATGATTACTGTGTATTTCCTTCCATTCTACTTTTCCTCCTCTTTGTCCTCTCCTTTCACCTTTTCCCTCCTCACTATGTTTTGCTTCTTTCCACTACTGCTTTTGATCTGCTCTCCCTTGTCAGTTTCCACCCTCCTTTACTTAAGCTCCTCTGCTCCTATTTCCCTCTCAGATAAGATAAATTTCTATCTTCAACTAATTGTGCATATTATTCTCTCTCTGAGCCAATACTGAAGAGAGCTTATTGTCCACTCTCCCATCTTCCCTTCCATAGGTTTTTTGCATCTTTTTATGTGAAATAATTTAATGCATTCTAGCTCTCTTTTCCTTCTATACCCAGTATATTCCTCTCTAGGGGATGATAATTCCTTAATTATTTTTCATGTCATTCTCTCAAATTCACCTTAAACCTAAAGCCTCTGTCTTTGTATATTCTTTCTAGCTGTACTATTAGTGATAAGAATTTTAAGAACTACAAAATATCACCTTCCCACATAGGGATGTAAACAGATTAGCTCTATTGAATTTTTTATGTTTTCTTTTCCCCCTTTTACCCATTATGCTTCTCTTTTAGTCATTATTGGAGATCAGTTTTTTTTGGTTTAATTCTGGCCTTCTTATGAAAGCTTGAAATCTTTCTATTTCATTGGATGACCATCCCCTTCTCTCCCTCCTCCCCCAGATATATTATATTTAGTTTTGCTTGGTAAGTGATTCTTAGTTATAATTCCAACTCCTTTGTCTTCCAGGATACCATGTTCCATGACTTCTGGTCTTTTAATGTTGCAGCTGTTAAGTCTTGTGTAATCCTATTTGTGGCTTTTCAATGTTTGAATTGTTTCCTTCTGGCCACTTGCAGTATTTTTCCCTTGACCTGACCTAAAATTTGGCTATAATGTTCCTTGGAGTTCTCATTTTGAGATCTCTTTCTTTGGGTGATTGGTGGATTCTTTCAATAACTATTTTGCTCTTTGGTTCCAGTATATCAGGGCAGTCTTCCTCGACAATTTCTTGAAAAATGCTGTCCAGATTTTCCTTTTGATCATGGTTTCCAGATAGTCTAATGACCCTGATATTGTCTTTGTTGGATCTATTTTCTTTTTCCCATGAGGCATTTTATATTTTCTTCAATTTTCCATTCTTTCAAATTTATTTGATTGATTCTTGATGTCTCATAGAGTCATTAGCTTCAACTTAACCTATTCTAACTTTAAAGGACTTGTTATCCAATCACTACACACCTGTCAGATTGACTAAGATGACAGGAAAAGATAATGATGAATGTTGGAGGGGATGTGGGAAAACTGGAACACTGATACACTGTTGGTGGAACTGTGAATGGATCCAGCCATTCTGGAGAGCAATCTGGAACTATGCTCAAAAAGTTATCAAACTGTGCATACCATTTGACCCAGCAGTGTTTCTACTGGGCCTATATCCCAAAGAGATTTTGAAGAAGGGAAAGGGACCCACATGTGCAAGAATGTTTGTGGCAGCCCTTTTTGTAGTGGCAAGAAACTGGAAACTGAATGGATGCCCATTAATTGGAGAATGGCTGAATAAATTATGATATATGAATGTTATGGAATATTATTGTTCTGTAAAAAACGGCCAGCAAGATGATTTCAGAGGCCTGGAGAGACTTGCATGAACTGATGCTCAGTGAAATCAGCAGAACCAGGAGATCATTATACACAGCAACATGACTATACGATGATCAATTCTGATGGACATGGTTCTCCTCAACAATGATGTGATTCAAACCAGTTCCTATTGTTCAGCGATGAAGATAGTCATATACATCCAGAGAAAGGCCTGAGGGAACTGAATGTGAACCACAACACAGCATTTTAACGCTTTCTGTGAATATTTCCATGCATTTTGTTTTCCTTCTTAGGCTGTTTTTTTTCTTCTCTCTTTCTAGATCTGATGTTTCTTGTGCAGTAAGATAACTGTATAGATATGTATACGTATGTTAGATTTGTCATATAATTTATCATATTTAGCATGTATTAGATTACCTGTCATCTAGGGGTGGGAGGTGGGGGGAAGGAGGGGAAAAGCTTGGAACAAAAAAAAAGTTTTGCAAAGGTCAATGCAGAAAAATCACTCATATGTTTTGTAAATAAATAGCTTTTAATAAAAAAATAAAGGACTTGTTATCCATAAGTATCTTTTGTACTTTCTTTTCTGTTTGGCCAATTGTACTTTTAAGGAGTTGTTTTCATCAATGGATTTTTGTACCTACTTTTCCATTTGGCCAATTCTACTTTTTTATGCAGTTGTTTTCTTTTTCTAAAGCTGTGGATTCTTTTTCATAATTCTTTTACATCACACTCATTTCTTTACCCAATTTTTCTTCTACCTCTCACATGGTTTTAAAGCTCCTTTTTGAGCTCTTTCACGAGTTCTTTCTGAGTTTGAGATGACTTCCTGTTTTAGTTTAAGGTTTTGCTCATAGATGTTTTGATGTTGCTATCCTTTTCTGAGCTTGTGTCTTGATTTTCCTTGTCAACATAAAAATTTTTATCATTAGATTCTTTTTTTGTTACCTTTTTACTCATCTATTTTTGACCTTTCCCTTTCTTTCAAATTTGACCTCTGTCTTCCAGAGTGGAAGGGACATTTTCTCAAACTTCTTGTGCTAGGGGCTGCAGGCCTTTGTTGTTTACCTTGTGCTGCACTGATGTTGCCATGAGATCCACGGGGCATCCTTGTATTTGATCCTGTACTATAAAAGTGTGGTGCTGTTGGAAGGTCTGGGAGTCTGGCAGCTTATCTGTTGCTGAGCTTGAGTCCTAGTGCTGGTGTCTGATCTGTGTAGAGGCTGCTGGTGATGTTTCTATATTTCCTCAGGGATACACTGAAGCATGTGGCACTCTGGCCTCTGGAGGCTGAATATTTGCCTGGAACTATGCTAAAGCATAGGTCAGTTGTCAAATCTGGAACTTGCCCGATCCCCTTTTTATTTTTAGAAAATAAATAGATAATTTTCAACATTCACCCTTGCAAAATCTTGTATTCCAAATTTTTTTCTACCTCCCTCTCTCCCAGCCCCTCCCCTAGGTGGCAAGTAATCCAATATGTGTTAAACATGTGCAATTCTTCTATATATATTTCCATAATTAAAATGTTGCACAAGAAAAATCTGATCAAAAAGGAAAAAAATGAGAAAGAAAACAAAATGCAAGCAACAACAAAAAGAGTGAAATTACTATGTTGTGATCTACACTCAGTTCCCACAGTTCTCTCTCTGAGTGTACATGGTTCTCATCATCACAAGATCATTGGAACTGGTCTGAATCACCTCATTGTTGAAAAGAACCACGTCCATCAGAACTGATCATCATATAATCTTGCTGTTGCACTTTATTTAACATCAAAGACATGAGTTTCTCCAGGCTGTTCTGAAATCATCCTGCTAATTAATTGTTCCTTATAGAACAATAATATTCCATAACATGCATATACCCTAACTTATTCAACTATTCCCCAAATGATGGACATCCACTCTGTTTCCAGTTCCTTGCTGCTATAAAAAGAACTGCTACCTATTGAACCAAGGATGCTGTAAATATATTAACCTTTTTCTTGGTGACTCTAATGCTCAGAGAATTAGAATTTATTGGTAGGATTGTCTGATCCTTGTGGGGTGAACTGGTGATGGAGATGGGATCTGAGTACTGATTATTAGAGACAAACAAATTCACCTGGCCAGAGGATGAGAGAATTGTCCTGGAGATGAAAGACCCAGTCCAAGTCAAGGTACAGCAAGCATCCAGGAGAGCAAGCAGAATGCCAGGCCAGGCCAAGTGAGAATGACTTTAACTTGGGAGCCCTGGCACAAAGCTGAAGGTCTTCAGGACCTCCCAGAAACTTAGAAAAGACTTCAACAAGTACAAAGGAATGCAACAAACCTTACTGAGAAGTACTTGGAGGATGCAGGAGTCACCAGGAAAATGGTCAACTTTCCCTCAAGCAACTTTTCTTAAACTGGCACTGTCTCAGGGGGGCCATGCTCCTTGTGTGCTCTGCAGAGGCACCAAGGCCAAAAAATGACTTCTCTGTGAACCAAAAATGAGTCCACACTATGAAGGCAAATCTCTGACCTGGCAGACTGTCATCTCCGCAGAGGCACTGCACTGTGGGCACCAAACCAAGGCTGCTCTCTGGCCTTGGGTGTCTTGGCTGACCATCCCCATAGATCACAGCTGGACACTCCATGTCCTGCTTATTCCTTCCAGGCAGCTCCAATCCTGGGTAAATTGGTTTCCTTCAGGATGGCTGACAAGTAACCTCACAAATGCTTCTCAACACTTGGAAGGAAAAATCCAGTCCCTTGTGGGAAGCTATGGCTCATTCTAAACTACTCTGCTGTGAAACTTGCTGAGAAAGGAGGTAAAGCAATGAAAGGTTCATTCTGCCTAATGAGAACTCGGTGACTTCTCATACAAATAGCTTTTCTTTAGGCTAGCTGTCAAATTTCTTCATCTTGAAATTAGCTAAGTCATTCACAGGATTTGTTAAGGCAAACAAATCCACAAAAATTGTTTTCAATTAGAGAAGTTCTATTTGGTAGAAAAATAAATAATTTTTTTTTCACTATATTAATACTGAGTGTAATTTAGTTTCCGAATGATTATACCTTTAGGTTCTCTCATTGGATAAAGTGTGTTTTTGTTTTATGAACAAAACCATATCTCTCACCCACAGAATGAAAACATAGAAAGCTGGATATTTGTATGACAACTTAAGAAGTCGCTGCCAACTCATCCTTTGACAAATAAAGTGAAAGCCAGACCTTGGAGCCCATTCTATTACAAAGCAGGTTTGGTTTCAATCTCTGATACTCTGGAGTTCCATCTCAAAGAACCGGTGCTGTAGTTTACAAAATGGGTGTGACCCTGGACAGCTCGCTTTTGAGGAGAAGAAATGGATAAAGTAAGATTGTTTGGGCAGGTATTAAGCATCCTTTGAATAATCAGAAAGCTGAAATCTGTTTTTGAAGAACTCTACCTCAAAACACAGTCTATATCTCTTAGTACCAACAGATGTTTGCAGGGTTGGAAATCAATGATTTTTTTTTTTTTCAGTTTAAGGAAATAGTCTGAGTCAAAGTTTCCTTGGATCATTTTTGGAATCACAGAATCACAGACTGTCAGAATTGGATGGGTCCTTGGAACACACCGAAGCCAAACTCATTCTACACCCTTTGCTGGTTGATTGCAATAGGCTCCCCTTAGGTTTTCCTTAAAACTTCATTAAGTCTTCTCCCGCTCCAATCCAGAGCTGCCAAGTTACACAGTCATCCCCCCCTCCAAACTTCACTGCACCTCAGGGACTCCTTGTTGCTTTTAGGATTGGACACAGGATCCCTGGTTTGGCATCTAGAGAGATTCATAACTCGGTCTTTTTCTACTTTTGTAATATTCTGAGGGGCTGCCCCCTTTGCTCTCCCTCCCAGGGGCCCCTTCTCCCTCTCCACTTCAGTATCTTGCCTTTTCTGGCTTCCTTTAAGAGCCAGGTCAGATTCTACTTTCTGCCTGAAGTCTTTCCTGATACCCCAGGTGGTCTGTGCCTTTCCCTCCAAGATGACCTTCAATCCACTTTGTATATGTTTATTTTGCATATGGCTACAGAGGTTCCAGCTTTCCCTCCCAAGAGAATGTAAGTTCCTTGAGGGCAGGGACCACTTCATGTTTCGTCTGTGTTTCTCCACTGCCTTGTATAATGCTAGATACAAAATAAGTCCTTAATAAATGATCAACCTTTCGCTAGAGGGAGGAGCTGAGGCCCAGAGAAGGAAAGGACTTCCCTCAAATGACATGGATCTTTTGGGGAGCAAAGAACAGAATCCTAGTCTTCTGACTGCTGGTCTGGCAGGTCTTTCCCCTTCACCACACTGCTTCCTTCCTCACAGCAATTAATTTGAATCATTCTTTGCTTACATGGTCACTGCTGTCTTAAATCTCTAATTCTTAACTCATACACAGTCACTAAAGGATATAAAAATGCATCATAAACAAAACAATTCCTGAAAAACCTAAAGAGTGGGGCAAAGGGGCCACTGGGCTCTTTCTTAGAGAGGAATCTCTGGTTCTGATACCCACAACTCTGCCCTGGCTGCCCCATGTTGGGATGTAACCCTCCACCCCATGCCTGGGATGTGCCCACGATGTGCCCCTCCATTTTATGCCCAGGATGTGCTCTTCCATCTTATGCCCAGGATGTGCCCCTCCTTCCCCTCTCCCTCCTGAAATTGCTGGCTTCCCTCAGAGCTCAGCTCACCCAGGCAGCCTCCCAGGGAGCTGGTGTGTCTGGGTGCCAGGGCTTTCCCTTCAGAGCATGTGAACGTGCATTTATTTTGATTGTTCTTGGAGATGGAGAAGCTAGCTGGCTTTCTTTGAGGTTTACCACAATCCAGTGAGGCAGGTCATACAAAACACTCCCATTTCACAGATACGAAACAACTAGTCCCACCACGAGTTTGGATTTCCTGACCCTTACCTTTCAAGGGAAGAGGCTTTAGCACATTTTAGTTTTGTAAGGAAATATCCAACAATGCAATCTTTTCTAGAAAGTGGTTTAGAGGCTGGCAGCTCCAGACGGATGTCCCTAGCCCTTCTGAGCTCCTTACAAAGAGCAATAACCTTCCCGAACTGATATGAATATGCAAAGTCTCTTATTCCCAACATGGAAATGTGCAGACAGGCAAATCATCTGTCATTCGCTTAATTTAATTATCAGACCACATTCAATCATCTAATATAAAATGCAAATGAAGCGAATGGCTGACAGCATATCCTAATTATGTTCATTATAATAATTAAACAGGACAGAATTTAGAAACAGAAGTGAAAGTGCCATAAAACACATGGAGATTTTTAATTAAAACAACAACATTTTAATTAGGAACTGCAATACTATAGTAAATAGATGATTGGCTTAATCAAAGATAAGGACATTAATTTTATTATGCAGGTTTCTCTTCTGTGGCCATGGTTGGTGCCAGGGGACCTGTTCGCTTCAGTTAATAGGCTAAATGGTGGCAGATACAAAGGATCAATTTAAAGGATAATCTTTGATGCAAAATAGCTGCATAGTAAAACTACTTTCCTTTTCAGCCCTATATCCCAATCCCGTTTATAAATATAAAAGCACAAGCTGTCTCTACAAAAGGTTGTGTCTGAAAGGGGCACTAAAAAAAAATTAAGTATTCCACATCCCACCCCTGAATAATTTGATTTCTTGATAGTTTGGAAATCTTTCAGTTAAAAAAACCCAAATATTCGTTGCAGAGAATGAGTTGTAGGTTAGGAGTCAGGAGAACTGAGTTCCCTTCTTAGCTCAGACATCTCATTGCATTGTGACTCCAGGTCTCAATTCCTTCACCGGAACAATGGAATTATTGATTTTGACTTGGATTGACTTGACTTACTTAATAGGATCACTACCAGAAGTAAGAAGACTAGAATCCAAATTTTAGTTCTACCCCTTACGCCGTGTATGAGCAGGTTGTTTCTTGCAAGCTTGCAAGTCCAGTGATTATCTGATCTTGATTTATTTCCAAGGTCAGTGTTTTTTATATCAGATAGCTTGATTTTGTTCTGATATTTCTTTGATTCTGACTGAATCACTGATTTATTTGGTCTGTTCTAGTTTTCAGAGTCTGTTATTTGGGCAAGATTTGCCATTTTGTCTTTAAGCCACTTCTCTACTTTTTTCCTTTAGAGCTTTGTTCTTTTTCCAATTCTTTCCTCTAGAACTTTTGTTTCACTTTTTTTCTCTCTACCCTTTATCCTTTGGGGCTTTTGTGTGTGTGTGTGTGTGTGTGTGTGTGTATGTGTGTGTGTGTTGTCTTTCTCATTTTATTTTTCTGCCTGGCACACAGTACTGCACTGAATGTTTACTAGTTGATTAGTACTAATAGGTCCCACATCTATCCATGTGGTCCTTGTCAAAGATTCATTTTTGCTTTCGAGTCACATTTTGCCATAATTATGGAGTCCATCATGCCTTCCTTTGGGAGACATTCAGAGTCACAATCATTCTTTGTTTGATGCAGTCCTTTCCACATGGCCAGGATCCACCCTCTTGCTCTTCAGATATTACTTCAGATCTGTAAGAACTGGGTGGTCAGCCTGCCCATGAGTCTCAGTCAGAAGGCCTGCAGACGATTCTTCAGGTCAGATTAGAACTGGAAGGTACCTCAGGGATATCCTAATAATCCTCATCCTGCAGCTATAAGTAGTGGCCGAATTGGGGATTGACTCTAAATCTCTCTGGTGCCTTGGATGGGTCCCAGACCTGGATAACTTCTGCCATTTCTGCTGGGAGATGCTAGAAGCAATAGTAATGAGTCTTCTACAATGTGATCCAACCTCAGCTGGACCCTCTCTGCCTGTATCACACCTGAATACTGTCTTTCCTTCCCTCTACTCTCTCAGCTGACAACCTTACTTCCTCTTTATGAGAAAAGAGAGACCTTTTCCCACAACTGCCTTCTTTTTCCCTACTCTACAAGTCAGAATGCTCTGACATCAGCCTTTTTTTCCTCTTTCTTCCAGTCTCTGACTTTTTCCTCTATGTGGCACTTGATCCCACCCTTGCCTGTCTGCCAGAGGGGGCTTCTAGTCATTTCCCTTTCTTTTTCCAATTTCTAATTTTTCTCTATCAATAGGCTCATTCCCTTTGGTGGCTGTTGTTCAGTTGTTTCAGCCACATCCAACTTTCCATAAGCCTGTTTTGGGGTTTTCTTGGCAAAGAAGCTCATTCTCTGATGCCTTCAAAAATACATGCTACCCTCACTCATCCTCAAAAACTTTCACATGATCCTACCAGCCCTCACCACTTAGATTGGCTAAGATGACAGGAAAAAAATGATAAATGTTGGAGGGGATGTGGGAAAATTGGGATACTAATACATTGTTGGTGGAGTTGTGAACTGATCCAATCATTCTGGAACTATATTCAAAGGGCTGGGGGC
>JAJPUD010005272.1:3239-19901 GCA_023553655.1 Myrmecobius fasciatus | reverse complement strand
AAACTGAGTGGAAACCTATTAGCTGGAGAATGGCAGAATAAATTATGGTACATGAATGTTATGGAATATTATTGTTCTGTAAGAAACGATCAGCAGGATGATTTCAAAAAAGCCTGGAAAGACATACATGAACAGATGCTGAATGAAGTGAGCAGAACTAAGAGAATACTATACACAGCAACAGCAAGATTATGTGATAACCAACTGTGATGGACTGAGCTCTTCTCAGCAATGTGGTGATTCAAGACAATCCCAAAAGACTTGGGATGGAAAATGTCATCTGCATCCAGAGAGAGAACAATGGAGATTGAATGTGGATTGAAACTTAGTATTTTCATCTTTGTCTTTTTGCTTTTTATTTCTTGTAGTTTTTTCCTTTTGGTCTGATCTTTCTTGTAGAACATGACAAATATGGACATATGTTTAAAAGGTTTGTATATGTTTATCTTATCTCAGACTGCTTGCTGTCTTGGAGATGGGGGAGGTAAAGAAAAGAGGGAGAAAAATTTGGAGCACAAAATCTTACCAATAATGAATTATCAGAAACTATCTTTACATGTGATTGGAAACATAAAATACTAGTGAGGAAAAAAAAAGATATCACCTACAGCTCCTTTTCTAGACAATTCCTTGAAAAAGATGTGCAATCTCACTGCATCCACGTCCCCTGCTCTCCCACACTCCTCAATCTTTTGCTATGTGGCTTCAGACCTCATTGCTCCCCTGACGCTGAAGTTACCCAATATGACAGTCCTGACCTAGGAGCTGCACCAGAGAGAGCTTCCTGTCTCTCCTCCTTCTGTACTTCTCTTACTGCTATCTAGAGAATGGGAGTTCTTGACCATAGGAACTTTCTTCTTTTGGTCTCTGCAGTTGTAAGGCTTGACAACTTGTTATTGCTGATGACAACAAACATAACAATAATAAAAAATGATGATGATGGGTAAGAGGTATAACCACAGTGATGGGCAAGGCGGTGGGATAGCAGAATGAGAGCCAGACTCCAGGAAGGAAGGTCTAGATTCCAGTCCTGCTTCAGACACACATTGCCTTGTCACCAAGGACGACGGGTCATTCACTCTCTCAGTGCCTAAGTCACAGGGGAGATGATAATCAGCAGTGTGAGGAGGGAGTTTCTACCCCAATAAAACCAGAGGTCTAGACCAAATAATGAGCAATAATAACAACACTACATTCTGTTACTTTTTATTAAGCTACAAAAAAGCAAGCTATTTTATCCACTGCCCAATAATCTAAAGATTAAAAATAATATGGTGATTTGTGCCAGATTCATTTCTTAGATGAGCCCAATAAAAAAGATGAGAATGAGATTATGAATGATAACAATCGTAACCAAAACCCCAATGAAGGAGAATGTGGAAATTTATAGTTATTTACAGGCATACTTTGGGAGATATTTCAGATTATGTTTCAGACTGCCACAATAAAAACAAATACAATAAAATCAGTCACATGATATTTTTGGTTTCCTAGTGCATATAAGTTGTGTTTTTACTATATTGTAGTCTACTAAGTATGCAATAGTATTACACCTAAAAACACCTGGGAGAGGGAGAGGGAGAGGGAGAGAAATGGTGAATAGCCAGTTTATGGAGGAGTCAGATTATACATATTTATTAAACTTGTTAGTTTTATCTTTTCATTGCCTACACTATAAAACTATCACTCTTTGTAGATGATATGATGGTATACTTAAAGAATATCCTAGAGAATCAATCAAAAATCTACTTGAAACAATTAACAGATTTAGCTAAATTGTAGGATATAAAACAAACCCACACAAATCATTACCGTTTTTCTGTTACTAACAAAGCCCAGCAGTAAAGGATAGAGAAATTTCATTTAAAATAACTGTAGACAAAATAAAATATTTGGATGTCTACCAGCCAAGACAAACCCAGGAACTATATGAACATAATTACAAAATAATTTTCACACAAAGTCAGATTAAACAACTGGAAAAATATCAATTGCTCATAAGCAGGCTGAGCTAATATAATAAAAATGGCAATTCTACCTAGTCTACTTATTCAGTGCCATACCAATCAAGCTACCAAAGAATTAGTTTGTAGAGTTAGAAAAAAATAATCAAAAAATTCATCTGGAAAAAGAAAAGGTCAAAAATAACAAAAGAATTAATGAAAAAAAATTAAAGGATCATACCAGATCTAAAATTCTATTATAAAGTAGCAGTCATCAAAACCATCTGGTACTGGCTAAGAAATAGAGTGGTGGATTAGTGGAATAGCTAATATACATGTGACACAATAATCAATGACTATGGTAATCCACTGTTTGATAAACTCAAAGATTACAGCTTATGGAATAAAAACTCATCATTTAACAAAAATTGTTGGGAAAACTGGAAAACAATATTTCAGAAACTTGGTATAGACTTATATCTCACAGCCCATACCAAGTAAAGTTAAAATGGGAATGTGATTTACGCATAAAGGGTGATACTGTAAACAAATTAGGAGAGTAAGGGATAATTTACCTCAGATCTATGGAAAAGGGAGGAATTTATGGCCATAGAAGAAACAGAGAACATTATGAAATGCAAAATGGATGATTTTGATTACATTAAATTAAAGTTTTTGCACAAACTAATATAGTCAAGATTAGAATGGAAGCAAAACTCTTGGGAATAATTTTTATAGCCAGTATTCCTGATAAAGGCCTTATTTTCTAAAATATAAAGAACTGAGTCAAATTTATAAGAATACAAGTCATTCCTCAATTGATAAATGGTCAAAGGATATGAACAATTCTCAGATGAAGACATTAAAGGAATCTAAAGTCATATGAAAAAATGCTCTCAATTGCTATTGATTAGAGAAATGCAAATTAAAGCAACTCTGAGTACTATCTCACACCTATCAGATTGGCTAAGATGACAGGAAAAGATAATGATAAATGTTGGAGGAGATGTGGGAAAACTGGGACACTAATGTATTGCTGGTGGAATTGTGAACTGATCCAACCATTCTGGGGAGCAATTTGGAACTATGCCCACAAGGCTATAAAATTATGCATACCTTTTGATCAAGCAATGCTATTATTGAGTCTGTATCTCAAGGAAATTATAAAAGAGGGAAAAAGAACCATGTGTACAAATATGTTTGTAGCAGCTCCTTTTGTGATGGCAAGGAACTGGAAAATGAATAGATGGCCATTCATTGGGGGATGGCTGAACAAGTTATGGTATATGAAAGTAATGGAATATAACTGTTTTATAAGAAAGGCTTGGAAAGATTTATATGAACTGATGCTGAGTGAAACAAGCAGAACCAGGGAAAATATATGCAGCAATATCAAGATAGTGTGATGTTCAAGTATAATAGACTTGGTTCTTTTCAGAAGTTCACTGATTCAAGACGGTCACAATAAACTTTGGGTAGAAAATGCTACTCACATCCAGAAAGAGAACTAGGAGACTGAATGTAAATCAACACATGCTATATTCACTTTTTTTTTTCCTTGTGGTTTTTCCCTTCAGTTCTGATTTTTCTCTCCCAACAGGATTCACATGGAAATATGTAAAAAAATACATAGATAACTCCAAAAATATTATTTTGCTTGTAACTAGGGAAAATAGAAAGAAAAAAAAACACTTGTCATCTTATATAGGTGTAGTTCTTGGCATCCCAAAACAATTACAATAGTAACATCACAGATCACTGATCACTATAACAGATATGATCGGATCTAAAAATAATGAAAAAGTTTGAAATACTGTGAGAATTTTCAAAACAGAACACAATGTGAACATATGCTATTGGGAAAATTGCACCAATAGTCTTTGATGCAGGATTGCCACAAACTCTAAATCTGTTTAAAAGAAAATGCAAATACGTGAAGTGCAATAAAGCAAAACAAAACAAAATCAAGCTTGTACTTTGTCATGTTAGAACAACAACACAACGAAAATACAAATTTCTGAATCAAGTGAGAAAACGGAAAAATTATGCACTTTTGGCATAAAGAATGACAGAAGAGTTAGATCAAAGGAGTAATACAGATTCTATTTTCTCTGCAAAGCTGAATGATCCATACACAGAGGTTCGAACACATCACAGCAGAACAGAAATTACTAGCAAAGCACTTTACTAGTTTCTTTAAGACACAAGACTGAAAGCACCTGTCTTAATAGAAGGTACCAAATGTCTCTTAACTAAAAAGCACCAGTGATCCCTCCAAATAGAGAATAATTATGTGTTTGTGTACTTCATACAACATATTCATAGATTCTATCATTACAAATAATTTAAAAGCATCTACAAGGCAAAAATATATTGGCTGAGGAGCAAGAAAAGAGCATGTCAAACTCTCATGAGGAGATGAGCACTTGCTATCAATTTGGCAATTACTGAACAAGTTGTCTAAAAGCGCTGTGACATTTAGAGTGTCTTTATGGATTATCACAGTACATAGGACCTAGTTCCACACTCACGGCTGTCAGAATGGCAGAATATCCCATGTCCACAAACAAAGCACACCGCCAAGCCAACACTATCAGGGCAGTTTTAAGGGAGGCGGTGTCAGACTCCTCTGATCAGGCTTGTGCCCGTTCGGGGCCATGTCGAAGTCGGTCGGGCTCGTGGCGCACGGGCACTCTGCTACTCCCCCACTGTCCCTGCCTCTCCTCTAGCTTCTCCGCCTTCATCCGCCTCGTTCACTCCCTGTGAGTGTCCTGGACGCTAAGCTCTTGCTCCTGTAAGCCATCCCATCAGTCTCTGGATCAGTGGTCATCTCCCTCCCTGTTATCCAGCCTAACCCAGGGCTTTGCTTACCTAGCACCTGGCACAAAGAAAGTGCTCGCTGAGACGCTCGCTGGCCGGCTGGCTGATGCACATGGATGACCAGGAGGGTCAGTGTTCCATCTACATTAGGGCCAGCCTTGCCTTTTCTCACTCTAACCACGCGCCCGTCATCACCAGAGAAGATCCCAGCACGGCTCCAAGGAACCTTCAGGGTCACTCAGCTCAAGGTTCTCCTTTAATAGCCGAGGGGACAGGCTGCCCCAGGGAGGGAGTCGGAGAAGAGTCGCCGGTCCCCTTCTCTTACCTGGTTGTCTGGATGGTTTACGGTGAAGTAGCCCACACAGATGATGACTTCGTGCAGCAGGACTTCGCAGGAGTGGTGGGCACAGTGCCACAGCAGAGAGCTGAGAATGTGCCGGAATGCCAGGGACAGCCCTTCTGCACCTACGATGGACTGACAGAGGGCAAAAGGGGTCATTCACAATGGGAGTGGTGGCCCCTCCCACCCGGAGGAGCAGAGGAGGTGAATTAGAATAAGTAATGCCATTTTAAAATGACTTTTCCTTCCTCTTTCAAGGGAACCTCAAGTACCAAAGTTCATGCCAGCCCAAGCGTTAACATGTGATGTCACTTTCCAGAAAAACCTGTGACTTAATGCAATCTGTGTGTGGGGCAGCTCACTGCTCTCCTAGTAATCACACACACGATTATGAGACACACGATTCATCACGTGGCTCACGTGGCACCTATCGGGCCCACGGGGCACGTGCAGGATGTACTGAGCGCTCCAGGCCCTTTTGGTGAAACCCTGAAGCCAGGAGAAAACCCTCATTTCTGCACAAGGTTTGCATTGGTTACCTGAGTGCTGCAAAGAGAAGAGGAGCAATGAACAGTTTCCAAATTCCTCTTGTCAAGCATGCTGTCCGCAGCTTCCTGCTCAGGTCTGGCTGGCCCAGAAGGCCTTAAGGGACCGGCCTAGCTCCAAGACTTGGAAATAAACAGTTTCAAAAGTGGGAGGTTTCCAAGATGGGGGTGGGGGGAGGGGCAGTTGGGACCGCTCAGCTTTAAGGCTTTCTAAACTCGGCAAGTTCATGGGGGTGACGGACGAGAATCCACACGTACCTGTGGCCTCTATTTAGTAAACATGTCAAACAGACAGAGTGACCAAGGTCAAAGGGGAAAAGCCAAGCCCAAGGACGGAGTCTTCGGGAAAGTGGTTCTTCTAGAATGTTCTTGCCTTCGTCTCTCAGTGAGCAAGAGGTAGAAAGCATCGTCCCCGTCCCCGGGACAACTCAGCTCAGGCTGCAAAAGATCGTCCTTTTAGCAAGGACGAATACGCATTTCTGAAGGCAACGCCCAGCTCAGGGTCCCAGGCCTGGGCAGGAATGACACTTTCCAGGTCCCAAGGCACATTGGGGAGCATGCTGCTTCTTGACATTTCTTCAGGCCTGTCCGTACTTCGTTCCTTACATCCACCTGTAGCATAACCTCATGCTCTCTGTTGGACTATCAAGAACAACAGATCCAGGGCCATGTCAGTTTGAACAGAAAAATTTAGCCCTTTTTTATTTTTATTTTGTTTTTTTTCTTTCCTTTTCCTTTCCTTTTCTTTTTCTTTTGTTTTTAAAATATAAGCATGCATAGTTTTTCAACATTAACCCTTGCAAAACCTTGTGTTCCAATTTTCCCCTCCCTTGTCCTCAACCCCTCCCCTAGATGGCAAGTAATCCAATATATGTTAAACACCCTTTTTAGTCTCTGGGAGTGGAGCTGGATTTGGACTCAGGAGACACAGATTCACATCTTAGCTTTAACATGTGTTTTGTTGTCTGACTTTGAGCACAACTGACATGGGGAAGACCCTCTCTCTGTAAACCTTAACGTGCTTTGTAGGTAAGTGGGGGAGCTGTCGTGATTTAGGAAGAATTACCCAATCAGTACAGGGCTCATCATCCAGTGGTTAAAGCTATGCAAAGAAAGGAGATCTCCATTATCTTAGCTTAGAGCTTGGCAAGCCAGTATTCATCCTGGAATTCTACTGTTTTCTGAAGCTAGGAAATATTCTTCCTGTTTTACTGGCACACAATGAAATGGGACCAGAACAAGCAGTTGGTGTTCCCCAAACTGCTCCCTTCTGTCCCCACCTTCTACTTGGTTTAAGCCATGCTTGGTGTTTTTCTGTCTCCCCATCCTGAATGTGTTTTGTGTAATCTCATTTCTGAAGGAGTCTGGGGGAGACGTTCCCACAGAGCTTGCTGGAAGGGCCTCGGATCTCTCCTTTGGATTTTTTATCTTGCTGCCTTAATTGCTACAGGATCTTAGACTTGGTTTGAAGAGACCCTGGAAATCATCAGTTCCAATCTTCTCATTTTTGAGGAAAGAGCAGACTGGAGAGTGGCAGGGAGAGGCCAGCTCCCATCACCAGGCTCCCCTTCTGGTGCCCTTTCTAGTCTGCTCAGATCCCATCTCCTTGTTGCTCTGACTGGGTCACCTGCCTCATCAACAGAGTATTCAGGGCTGCTTTTATTTGTTTCTTCTTCTCTCTCCAGATGATGGCTTTTGTGTCATGGACCCCTTTGTGATGCCTAGGGACCCTTTCTCAGAATGATGCTTTTAAGTGCAAAGCCCCCCACAGGATCACAAAGAAAACTCTGATACTGAAATATAGCTACCAAACTATTTTAAAAAAACACCTTCCCAGGCCAGAGGTTAAGCACCCCCTCAGACTATCAGTGCAGCCCTTACTACTTGTTGAGGTCACTTTTCCAACTCAGCCTTCTTAACATGGGCAATCTGCCAAGAGAGTGTAAGGAAAAGCTGGGGGGGGGCAGCCAGGTGGTACAGCGGCTATAGCTCTGGGCTTGGAATCAGGCATTTTTATGTTATCTAATTATTACAGGGGGTCCAAGCCTGCGCATGTCTGGAACACAGAGCTCTTCAATTCCTTCTACTTTTATTGAAGGAGATTAGGAAGTGGGCACCTCTTTTGTGGCGCTGTTCTTGCCTAATGGAAGTGCATTTAAAAAACATTCCACCCTCTACAAATGATCTTTCCTCACCCGCCACTCCCTAAAATGCCCTGACTCTTCCATTACCCAAAGTAAATACTTTCTGTTTAATCTGAAGATGTCTTCAGTGTTTAGTCAGTGGTCTGTCCCCATCAGGAGCTCTTTCGGGAGCTCCTTGAGGGCAGGGCAGGGCTCTCTCTGGCACCTGGGGCCGGTTCAGGGGCCACAAGTCAAACAGGACACGTTTTTAATCACGTCAACAGTGAGGGTGGCCCTTCCTGCAGATGCTAAGGAGCAAATGCCTGCAGTGCTCTACGGGCCTGGGTGCAGCACGTCCTGGCACAGGGCCAGGCAGGATGACGGTAACAGGCTCTCTCCTGTGATCTCCGGTTTTGGGGGGCCGGCTCATTACAAGACAAAGAGGTGGCTGACAGGCTGCAAAGGCTTATTCTTTTAAAGGGCACTGGCTGCCCAAGGAAGTGAGAGGAACCTGCAGATTCACTGGGCTGGGGGAGGGTGTCTGAGCAGGAAGGGGAACCAGGAAGTGGCAGAATGGGGACCACGAGGAAGGAAAAGCCACCCGGAGAAGTGCCAAGGGGAAAGCAGGAAGCCAGGGCGAGTCCAAAAAAGCCCGCTGGGGGCAGGACAGCAAGCTGCTCTCAGGCGCACCTGGCAAAGACCCAGGAGGCAGTGTCTTCCCTCCGGGAGCTTCCACAGAGGGGACACAACAGGGCCAGGTAAACGGGCCGGAGGAAGGCCTCCGCTAACTAAGGAGAGGAGGAAGGCCAGGGCGGGGGATCCAGGGGAGAGAGATGGGCTGCAGGGTGGACAGCCTGTGCAGAGGCCACAAAGGAAAGGGAGGATAAGGTGGGGGGATGACAAGGAGCTCAGTGTATCTGACAGGAGAGGGCAGGAAGGGAAATGATGTGGAGTGAGGCTGAAGAGAGGCCTTCGAGGCCAGCCAGTCCAACCCTTTTATTTTACAATTGAGGTAACTGAGGCAGAGAAGGTGACCTGCTCAGGTCTGAATTTGAATTCAGGTCTTCTTTATTTCATTCCACAGTTAATAGGGGATCACTGATACTTCTTGAAGAGAGACATGATGACATGGTAGTTTTTATGCTCTGGGAAGATTCTTTTGGCAGTTTTTGTGGGAGAGACAGAGATGGTCAGTAAGATGTCCAGGGAGGAGGCCAGGGGGGATCTGGGAAGGGCCTGAGCTGGGTAAGTGGCCTGGTGAGTAGAGAGAAGGGGGCACGTGTAAGGAGGGGATGGGGCACAAGCAGAGTCAAGAACATGGAGGAGCGGATGGAGGAGCCGAGGCAACTGGAAGGACGCTCTCGATGGAATCGCAAGTCAGGAGAAGAGATGAAAATGAGGAAAGTGCTTTGGCTCGAAGAATCAGCTCCCATTTAATGAAAGCTGAAAACGAGGCTGAAAGGAGCAGAGGGGAGGAGGTGCTGTATGCATTTAGATCTGGCTGGGAAAGGACGAGAACCTTCGGGATGCTAAGGAGGTCCCGAACACGGCGAGCTATCAAGGGCACAGCGACCTGCTTTGGGGTGTCGAATCACTTGTCAGATGGGGGGGAGAGCTTGACTTCTGTTCAGGTCCGGCCTGGAGGTCCCTTCCACTTATGCTTGGGCATTAGGCAGACTACAGTAGTGGAGTTAAATAAAAGGAGTCCTAAAGCTGGAGCACACAGAAATCTGATTTCAAATTCTATCTCCTAGTCAGTTAACCTCTCTGGGCCTGTAAAGTGAAGAGAACCCCGACCTCTCAGGATGTTGTGAGGTCAAATGAGAACTTGCAAAGCTGAAAGCACTGGAGAAATGCTAATATTTAGCATCAGTAAGTATTCTTTCTCTTAAAACTCAATTCATGGCATTTCAACAAGCATTTGAAAATGGGGACAAGAAATAATAAAATAATAAAAAGCCTCATAAATGTGATAACTTGTAGAATCTGTCCCACAGGCTCCCATGAGATTCTGTCTAGAAAGCAGCATGTGAACACTAAAGATGTTCTACAAATGCCTCCTCTTCTCCAGGAGGAGAAAAAAAAATACATTCTGACAAAATAAAAAAAAAAAATAAATATCTTCCATCAGCAAAATTTCTTTAGACACTAGGGGTCAGAATAGATTATCTCTAAGGTCCCTTCCTGTTCTGATTCTTAAGATCCCATGACGACTGCTGATCCAAGTCATTATAAAGGCCGAAAGACCCACATAAAGGCTCTCATTGCAGTTCTGCTGAATTATTTGTGTTCCGGGTTCCATCACAAGGTGTAAATATTTTAAATGTTGTATTTAGTTTTCTAAACTAGCTTCAGATAGGTGAAAAACTGTATTTCTTAATGACATAACTCAGTTTCACACATTTTCTTTCACATTTAGAACAGCAGAAAAAATATCAATTAGGTAAATGCATGTTTGTCATCAACTACTTTTTAGAAATCTAGTGTTTCTTATATGAGGACAACTGAAGGCCAGATTTTTAGCAATCATATCTTTCCACCTTTTTCCCTCTAAGCAAAGCAATTCCTCTAAACTTAAGTCCCACACCACTTGCCAAATATATTTATTTTAAATGAATCCATTTGCTAAGAAATTAACTGAATGTGAGAGTTCATTTCTTGAGATTTGATTTGCTCCAAAAGGTCAGTGTTCTTAAAAATTAAAATTCCCATGTGAGAAAGGTTGTTTTTGTGTTTTGAAATTCTAGTATAAGGCTTTTTTTTTGTTTGGTTATAGAAATGAAATTTATAGGGTTTTGCACTTTTGACTATAAATATCTTTTAGAATGAATAAGAAGTTAAATATTCCTTAAACAGTCTTATCAAAACCATTTATCCAGTTTTTGTGTTCTGTTTACATAAAAACCCCACTGTTTCCTTATATTTAAAAGCTGGTCTAAGATATCAAATTGCTTACTGTCCCAGGAAGGGGGAAGGTAAAGGAGAAAAGAGAAAGTTTGGAACTCAAAGTTTTTAAAAAAAAAAAAAAGGATGTTAAAAATTGTCTTTATGTATAACTGTAGAAAAAAATAAATATTGTTGAAAAAAAAAAGGTTAATACAAGGACAACCCTTTGATGTGAAGAAACCTGATGGAAGGACTTACTCCATCTCTTGTTGGCTATACAACATGGCTTCTTGGGATTCAGTGATCTAGAACAAGCCTCCATGTCAGTTCAGAACGAACAGATTAATTTCTTTTAGTGTGGAGCACAAACAGAAAATGAGGTTGGTTACCTGAAAAGCTGGCAGATCAAGGACTGCAAAGCTGTTGAAGAAACGTAAACTCTGAAGGGCAACTTGGAGAGTGCTCTGGGCGTAGCTGTCTTTGGGGCTGGCAGTAGTGGGGTCTGAGATGGTGCCATGGAAGAGAATACAGTAGAGCATGTGTAAGACTCCAACTAGATCTGTGGCTTGAAGAGCTGCTGCTAATCCTGTGGGGTCCTGACGTATTTTATCAAATATGTCCCACGACCTGGACAAAGAAACATTAAACTCTTTAAATGGAAATCAACTGTAGGATGTTAATGTTTTATTAGGTCAAATGGAACAAAATAAGTAGACCGTTAAAAGCAAACCATCTGAGTTGTATAATAAGGTAACAAGAAACCACAAGGAAGAAATCCAGCACTTCCACCAAATGTCTGTCTGTATGCTTCTTATTGAGATATTCCGCCTTGTACCTTGTAGAAGTCCCTCACTGCTCCAAGGAGGTAACCAGTTAAAATGTCTGAATGTTACCCTCCCCACACAGGTATCATCAGGGCAGACTCCTGAAGACTGGGGTGGAATCTTGATTCTGCTACCGACCAGACTTGAGGGGGAGGAAGTTCTTTTCTCTCTGAATCTCTGGGTCACCTCAGAAATTAGGGTATCAAAACAGAAAACCTAGAAAGTCCTTTCAGGCCTAAGTTCTATATACTATGAATGCCATTTGGCAGAACTTCTCTTTCCCTAATTATATCAGGTGAGTAGCATTCTTCTCAATGCAAGGAGTACATACGTACACAATAGTGCTGACCTTTTTAAAATACATGTACTCATCCTCTCTGGGAAGGAGATAACCAGAAGTTCTCAACAATCAACATGTGAGCTTGGCTCATCATCTATATAGTCCTTATGAGGAGTTATAAAAACAGAGGTGATGGCAGCAGAAAAGGCCAAGGGGGGCAATTACCCAACTATGCCTCGGATTGCTTCTGTAAAAAAGCATTATTAAGATCAACTTAGTGCTGGCAAATAGGTTTAGGATTAGCAGTTTTTAAGCTGAACAAGAAGAGTATTGGCATTTGTAGCTCTGTATGTCAGCAAAGCAAGTCAATAAATGATAATGGAAACAACCATAGGCCATGTTTACACAGGCTTCAAGATTTACACAGTACTTTACAAATGTTCTCACTTCATTTTCACATGAACCTTTATAGGGTAGGCACTACAGCCATGACTTTCCACATTGGAAAGAAACTGAACCAGGTGAGTGATGTAAAAGATCATAGGATATAAGGCTGGAAAAGGCCTCTGAGCTCATTTGGCTTTGGAGAGGATATAGACCCAGATTTTAGTTCTACAGCTTAAATCACTGGACCTCTTAGGAGCTATTTTCTCCTCTAAAATAGGAAATGTTTGGACTTGATAGGCTTTGAGATTAATTTGAGCTCTAAATCCTAAGAATTTATGCAGTAGCACACAAGATTTAAACCTGTGTTTAATGATGGCAAACCCAGCCTTCTTTCCTTTAGATCATTTGAAGAAATGTCATTTATGAAATCCCAGCTGCTCTCCATGCATGGGGTCCTTGGTTCCCTCTGGTGGGTGTCCACAGTGAGGAGTAAGACAAAGAGCTCCGGCTTCACACTATCCCTTCTGCTCCCCAGGCCCTCCAACACTGACCTGTTGCTTCAGCCACATGAACCCACTGGGCCCCTTCAACTATGCCATTCATTAGTGCCTCAGAACCATCTTACTGTTTCCTAATCTTGAGGAATTTTATAATTGGCATTAGCCTGGCATCTGCCTTTCAGAGTCTACATTAGAGAATGACTTCTTAAAGGAAGAGAGAAAGCATATTTCAAACTTCTACATAGAAAACCGGAGTTTATTCCCTCTTTAATAACCCACACTGATGGTCCTCCAGGCTCTAGGGAAGGGGAGCTCATCTCTTCCCGAGTCACTTCACTGTGCTTTTGGGCCAGCCACTACAACTAACCAACTATTCTCCTCATTTAGCCGATAATATACTGTTTTATAAAAGTAGCTGTTATTTTTAGAAAAAAGTAATGTTCTTAACCATCCTTAGCAAAAACATTGCTCTCCAATATATCCCACCCAACTCTCCCTTGCATAAAGTAGAAGAGCTAAAAATAAACAGATGCTTTGGCCTTGCCTGGCAATGCTCGTGGCTCATTATTTCTCTACCAATTGTTTCTGCTTTGGCCAGAAACCCTTCTCCTCCCAGACTGGTATCTGGTTTTTTGTCGTGTTTTGGTTTTTTTTTTTTTTTGACTTATATAAAAGAGATCATTTTCTGCCTCATTTCTTAGTTGGTCTTACTCACTGACTGGGCCTGGTCTCAGACAAACTGAGACCTGTTGAAGACCTCAGCTTAAAAGGGCCAAGGTCTCCCCCTGCCTCCAGACGTCCTGATCTGCTTGGCCACCGGACCAGGGGGCTCTGGAGGGGACAGTGAGGCTGGTGACCTTGCCCAGCCCTCAATCCATTTCCTGTGTGTGTTGTGGTGGACAAACCACAGCTGAGAGGGGTTAAATAGGGTTTATCAGTCAGTCTGGCCAGTGCTGGTCAGAGCACTGCTATGATGTCCTTCAAGAGCTTTCCTCTATGTTCCTGGGGTCACTGCGCACTCAGTGCTCTCTCTCTCTGAACATGTGGCTTCATTGATGGAGGAAACTTTTCATGGAGAAACTCTCTCCACATCTGGGTCCACATCTGCCCTGCTGCATGGGGCACCGAGGAACCCAGTGACAAACCCAAGAATTTGGCCTACACTCAGATCCTCTTGATTTTGAGTCATTCCTCCATCCCCTCCACACACCATGCTCTATCTTTTTGTTCTCTTGGTTTTGCTTATGGATACTTTACATCAGTTCAAGTCTTCCCGATTATCTCTGAATTCTGAGCATTTGCTTGATCTCTCTTCTCTGTCTCTGGTCAGCCATCTCCAATTTCTCTGTCTCTGTCTGTCTGTCTCTGTCTCTGCCTCTGCCTCTCTCTTTCTCTCTTTTTTAAAATTTATTAATACTTTTTATTTGCAAAACATATGTATGGGTAATTCCTAAACATTAACCCTTACAAAGCTTTCTGTTACAAATTTTTCCCCCCTACTCCTCACCCCTCCCCTAGATGGCAGGATATCCATTACATGTCGATTATGTTAGAATACTTAAGAAATCGAATATATGTATAGTTATTGCATCATTTTTTGTGCAGGAGAAATTGTATCTACAAGAAAGGATAATCCGATAAAGGAAATACAATGCAAGCAAACCTCAATAGAGAGCATGAAAATGTTATGTTATGGTCCACATTTCACATCCCTCTCTCTGGGTGTATATGGCTCTCTTCACCAAACAATTAGAACTGGTTTGAAGCATTTCATTGTTGAAGAGAGTCATGTCCCTTAGAACTGATCCTCATATAGTATTGTTGTTGCCGTGTACAATGATCTCCTGGTTCTGCTCATCTCACTCAGCATCAGTTCATGCAAGTCTCTCCAGGCCTCTCTGAAATCGTCCTGCTGATTGTTTCTTATGGAATAATAATATTCCATAACATTCATATACCATAATTTATTCAGCCACTCTCCAATTGATGGGCATCCATTCAGTTTCCAGTTTCTAGCCACTACAAAAAGGGCTGCCACAAACATTCTTGCACATGTGGGGCCCTTTCCTTCTTTTAAGATGTCTTTGGGATATAAGCCCAATAGAAACACTGCTGGATCAAAGGGTATGCATAGTTTGATAACTGTTTGAGCATAGCTCCAAATTGCTCTCCAGAATGGTTGGATCCGTTCACAGCTCCACCAACAATGCATCAGTGTCCCAGTCTACCCACATCCCCTCCAACATTCATCTTTATCTTTTCCTGTCATTTTAGTCAATCTGACAGGTGTGTAGTGGTACCTCAGAGTTGTCTTAATTTGCATTTCTCTGATCAATAGTGATTTGGAGCACCTTTTCATATGACTACAAATAGTTTTAATTTCATCCTCTGAAAATTGTCTGTTCATATCCTTTGACCATTTATCAATTGGAGAATGGCTTGAATTCTTATAAATATGAGACAATTCTCTATATATCTTAGAGATGAGACCTTTATCAGAACCCTTAAATGTAAAGATGATTTCCCAATTTGATGCTTCCCTCCTAATCTTGTCTGCATTAGTTTTGTTTGTACAGAAACTTTTTAATTTAATATAATCAAAATTATCTATCTGGTGTTCAATTACGAGTTCCAGATCTTCTTTGGACATAAATTTATTCCATCTCCACAGGTCTGAGAGGTAAACTATACTACGTTCCTCTAATTTGCTTACAACATCACTCTTGATATCTAGATCATGAACCCATTTAGATCTTATCTTGGTGTGTGGTGTTAGGGGGGTCCAGCCTTAATTTCTTCCACACTAGTTTCCAATTTTCTGGTTTTTTGTCGTGTTTTGGTTTTTTTTTTTTTTTTTTTTTACATATAAAAAAGAGATCTTTTTCTGCCTCATTTCTTAGTTGGCCTTACTCACTGACTGGGCCTGGTCTCAGACAAACTGAGACCTGTTGAAGACCTCAGCTTAAAAGGGCCAAGGTCTCCCCCTGCCTCCAGACGTCCTGATCTGCTTGGCCACCGGACCAGGGGGCCGAAGTTTTTGCCGAATAGTGAGTACTTATGCCAAAAGCTGGGGTCTTTGGGTTTATCAAACACTAAATTGCTAACGTTATTACCTAGCTTGTCCTGATAACCTATCCTATGCCACTGATCGACTGCTCTATTTCTCAGCCAGTACCAAATGGTTTTGATGACCGCTGCTTTATAATATAGTTTTAGATCTGTACAGCAAGGCCACCTTCATCTGCCTTTTTTTCCCATTAATTCCCTTGAAATTCTTGACCTTTTGTTCTTCCAAATGAAGTTTGCTACTATTTTTTCTAGATCTGTAAAATAATTTCTTGGGAGTTTGATTGGTATGGCACTAAATTAGTTTGGGTAGTATTGTCATTTTTATTATATTCGCTCGGCCTACCCATGAGCACTTAATGTTTTTCCAATTGACTAGTTCTGATTTTATTTGTGTGGAAAGTGTTTGTAGTTTAGTTCGTATAGTTTCTGACATTTTCTTGGCAGATAGATTCCCAAATATTTTATGCTATCATCCATTCAGAATAGAATGGAATTTCTTTTTCTATCTCTTGCTGCTGAACTTTGTTGGTAATATATAAGAATGCTGATGATTTATGTGGATTTATTTTGAATCCTGCAACTTTACTAAAGTTGTGAATTGTTTCTAGTAGTTTTTTAGTTGAGCCTCTAGGGTTCTCTAAGTATACCATCATGTCATCTACAAAGAGTGATAATTTGGTTTCTTCATTACCTACTCTAATTCCTTTTATCTCTTTTTCTTCTCTTATTGCCAAAGCTAACATTTCTAATACAATATTAAATAGTAATGGTGAGAGTGGGCAGCCTTGTTTCACTCCTGATCTTATTGGGAATGGTTCTAGTTTGTCTCCATTACATATGATGCTTGCTGATGGTTTTAAGTAGATGTTACTAATCATTTTAAAGAAAAGCCCATTTACTCTCTCTCTCTCTCTCTCTCTCTCTCTCTCTCTCTCTCTCTCTCTC
>JAJPUD010005271.1:146314-164316 GCA_023553655.1 Myrmecobius fasciatus | reverse complement strand
TTTTCCATTTTGCCAGTTTTATTTTTCAGTGAATTGTTGTCTTTTTCCAATTCACCAATTTTGTTTTTCAGTGAATTGTTGTCTTTTTCCAATTCACCAATTTTGTTTTTCAGTTCACCATTTTTATTTTCCAGTGAATTGATGATTTTTTCCAATTCACCAATTTTGTTTTTCAGTGAACAGTTTTCTTTTTCCAATTCACCAGTCCTATTTTCCAGTTTTTGATATTTCTGTTGCCCTGATCTCAATTTATTTCCCCATTCTTCTTCTACCTCTCTTTTGAGATTCTTAATGCAATCATCCAGGTAAGCCTTCTGAAAGGGAGACCAACTTAAGTCTGCCTTTGTGGCTTCATCTGGGATTGTTTTCATAATGTCAGGATCTGGGGACTGTTCTATTTTTTCTCCGTAAAAGCTTTCTATGGTGAGAGCTCTCTTCTGCTTCTTGCTCATGATTTAAAGTTGGGATATTGGTCAAAAGCAGAGAAAACTGCAACAATTTGTATTTGCCCTGGGGCAGTTTGCCGAGTTGACTTCCGGTCTGAGGCTGGTCGGGCTAGATTTGCACTAGGACCACGTTTTCAGCTGCTCTCGATCCACCCTTTTCCAAAGGCAGATCTGCCAAAGCACCTGCCCGCAAGCAGAGCAAAGTGGCCCAGGCATCTCCCAGGGGCTTCCTGGGTGCCCAAAATTCACCCCTCTATCGCAGCCCTGACTTCCGCCCTGGCTGGAGTCTGATCGCGACTAACCTTCTCCAGAGTTCTTTCACGGTAGATCTTTGATAAAAGTGCCTTGTAGTCCAAATGCTTGGCGGGGCCCTCACTCAGAAACCAGTTGGAAGGCTTACTTTGTCTGGGTTTGAGGGAAGGTCCCAGGAGTTCACAGAGAAAGCTGTCCGCAGTTCGCCATCTTGGCTCCCATACCTGAGCTTTATTGAGGATACATAAAAGAATCTGTATTAAAGTTCTCCCAGCTATGGGGCAGCTAGGTGGTGCAGTGATTAGAGCACTAGCCCTGAAGTCTGGAGGATCTGAGTTGAAATCTGGTCTCAGACACTTCCTAGCTGTGTGACCCTAGGCAAGTCACTTAACCCCAATTGCCTCAGCAAAAAGCAAAAAAAAAAAAAAAAAGTTCTGCCAGCCATTTTGGGCTTTATCATGATATTTTGCTATTTTCGTTCTTGAAAAGTTCAATTATATGCTCCAGATTCTTATGTACAAATCTGTAGACATAAGGTAAACATGAACAATAGCAAATATTCTGAAAAAGAACATTACAACTCTATATGTATGTATGCACATATAGGTATATGTGTATATCTATATACACATACATAGACATAAAATTGATATGTTTTTAGATGGAATCACTAGAATGAAAAAGGGACTCCAGGTGTAATATAATGATTGTATTCTTTCTTGGTCAAATTACTCTGTATAACTATATTCAATATAACTATATTCTGGGGACCATATTTTAGGGAGTGGTGTTCGCCTTGAACCTTTCTAAAGAAACTTCTAAAGAAAGGGATGTGAGAATTGTGAGGGCATTTGAAAGCATGTTGCATAAAAAAGAGTTGAAATTTGAAAATATTTATCCTTGGAGAAGAATACAGAGAATTGAGAGGATCTTATGAATTCTTACTGTTTTGAAAGACTGTCATATGGAAAAGCAGAAATAAACTCAGTGCGTAAAAACTAAAATGAAATTGATTGAGTCAAAAATAAGTGGGGGGAAAATGCTGGATTTGTGATTAGAAGATATGAATCTGAATGTCTACTCTTCTGCTTACTAGCTGTGTGACCATAGGAAAGGCATTTTAATTATCTGTTCCTCATCATCATATGGTAAGAAGTTGGCCATGAAAGCTGTTTGAGCAGCTGTGTGCCAAGTGAAATAGAGAGGGGGGAACTAGCAAAATGGTAAATGCAGAATATCAGAGAAGTACATTGGGGCCTGTAGCTGGAGTGCTGGCAAAGAAAATAGAGATGAAAGAAATGTGAGAGACATCTTAAAGGAATATGCAAAGCATAATAGACTAGACACAGGGAATGAAGGAGAAAGATAAATTAAGGTGACTCCAGTGTTTAAGCTTGAGTGACTAGGAGAATATTGGTGTTACTGATTTCCTGAATTGCTACTCCTTACCAGAATATGACCAGTGAAATATGTACTCATTGTAGGTGAGCAAATCACTTATCTGCTCTTTGCCTCAGTTCCTTATCTGTAGCACGAAAGGGCTGGACTAGATCTTTGAGATCACCCAGACATAAAATTCTAACTATATGGGTCAAGGGCAGAAGATCTACTTCAAGCAGTTTATTTAAGTGTTAACATATTGCTTGTTCTTTGTTCTTGAAGAGAACCAAGACATCAGAGAGGTGGAGTCATGACATGCAAGTGAACTGGATCAGAGGGAGGGAGGGCTGTGCAAGGTCACCTGCCTCACTTTCCCCTCCAGACCCATCTGGGCCCAGTGGCAAGATATAAATCAAGATGATTGGAGATGGCCCTGGGTGTAAAGGGAGATTTTAGTCTTTTTAAGCTTCAATCTCTGATTGAGGCCATACCCATTCAGTGATTAAGCTAGGTAGCAATGGAGGTAAAAAAATCTCTTCTTTCCCTTGATCACAGCCAAAGTTACCTTCAAACCTCACTGTAGCTGATAACTTTTTAATATTGCAGTCTCCTTGTTGAGTATTTCAAGAATTCCTTTTCTGTTTCTTCAAAAGGTTAAAGTTAAAGGAATTTTTCCTGTGTAGTATATGGCCCTTATTTTCTTCTTTTCTCTCTAGGTCAGATGTTGGGAAGGATTGAAGGGAAAAAGAAAAAAAAATGACTGGATGAGATGGGTAGATATTAAGAAAACAATGAACTTGGGAATGCTTTGAGAGATGTGAAAGATAGATGGAAATGACATACTAAATGGTCCATGGAGTCATGAATAATTACATGCATACATACATGTAGGTATGTGCTGGTATATATCTATATATCTAGACTTCTGTGTGTATGTGTGTGTGTGTTGGTATGTGTATGTTTATGTAAATAAAAAGTTTATGCACCCTAGGTGAAGAATATTCACTTGAAAATTTTTATAGGATATATTAGACTCCAAAAGTTAAACTGCATAAAATATTTTATTCATTTAGATCAACTGTTCCTCTTCTCCTACTCCTCCTATTCATTTGTCTTGAAAGGTGAGCCATGTTGAGCCTAGATGTGAGAAATATAGACAAGAGAGAGACTGGATTTGAATTTTTGAAGGTCTGAATGTTACACTATAAGTAGGCACCCACAGTAGAATGAGTTCATGACCCATGTTCTCCCTCAAATAGATTTTATTTTTCAATTAAATTTCTGAATTTGCATTAAAAGCAAACACATTAGAAAGGGCTGCCTAGAGACAGATGATTTTTCCAACCTCTTCTGTAGCTGACTCATGAAGATGGCCTCAGGCAAGGGGTACCTGGGAAGAAAACAGTTTAACTTGCTTTGGAAACCTTCTTCAACAAGGGGAGACAAAAGTTAAAATCATTTCCATTCAAATTTGGTGCCTTTTTTTTTTTAATGTGGACCTGTATATATGCCTCTTACTGCATCTGGTGTTATGCAACTGTTCAGACTAGAAATATGTGTGTGTGTGTGTGTGTGTGTGTGTGTGTGTGTGTGTGTGTGTGTGTTCAGTCTTAGCTAAAGAACTACAAGGAATGAAAGAGGCAGCTATCATTGCATTAAAAGATTATTTGCAGGACGGGAGGGTGGGAATATTTACTGAACTAACTCCCTTCAAAACACAGTGGAAGATAATAAGGAGGCCTTGAATCTGAGAACCTTGGGAGAAGCAGTGCTTCTGACCCTGTAGTTATCACTGAGAAAAAAACTACCTTTGTGGAGAAAGTATTTTTTTTAAACAATACTGTTGACCAAGATACACTAATACAAAGATAAACTCAGGAACCCTGGAAATAAAAATGATCTTCCCCTTGTCCCCAGACCACAGATACTGCTTCCAATAAGATACCTCTATATATTGGCAACTTCTTCTGAAGGTGCAGCTACTCAAGATCCATCAAAGAAAGTTTGATAACTAGAACCCTTTGCACTGTGCACTGATTTCACAATAGAAACTAATATATTTTCAGTGAAAACGATGTTAGACAAGATACATCTGCTTTGCCACTGCCTAAGAACCACAGAATTTTTTCATTTACTTGTTGTACCTGAAACATGCTTTAAAAAAGTACATTGTCCAGTTCAGTCACTATCTTTGAATTTCAGATGGAGATGGCATTGGACCAAAGACAGAGAGATAGCTTTTAAACTGCTTTTAATGATGATAATTGTTTGCCACTTTATGATTTTTTTTCTTAAATATTTTTTCAATGTTGGTACCACTTGTGAATTGTTAAATAATTTTCCAATCATATTCAATTCTTCACGACCATATGTAGGATTTTCTTAACAAAGATACTGAACTGTTTTATAATTTCCTTCTTCAACTCATTTTGCAGATGAGAAATTCAGGCAAATGTACAGCTAGGTAGAACAGGGCATAGAGTGTTAAGCCTGTAGTGAGAAAGATTCATCTTACTTACTTTAATTCTGGCCTCAGATACCTACTAGCTGTGTGACCCTGGATTAGTCACTTAATTCTGTTTGTTTCCATTTCAATTTGTACCATCCAGTGGGTAAAGTAAATGGCTTGGTAGGTCACAGCCAGTTTTAATACAATGATCCTTTGGTAACAATCTAAGCAGAACATTTTCAACCACAAGCTCATGATGTTTTTCCTCCCTAGGAGTTAACATTATTATGTTTAGAGAGTCTTATTCTGAGTATATTTTATTTGAATCAGCATTGTAATAGAGATTAGAAAGTAGAGAACTCTTCTTAAGACTTCTTTTCAAGAAGCCTTCCAGGGCCAACCATCTTATTTCCCAAATTCTGCTGCTTCTCCACCACATTCTCTGAGTCAGGTGTCTTCCCTTCCTCTTCTAACACCTCACTTTTTAGCTTCTTTTAGTCTGTTGTCTCCTCCACAAGACTGTCTTTTTCTCATTTGTATTTCCAGTGCTTACCATATAGGTACTTAACAAATGTTTATTAGTTGAATGACTACAGAGGAGCTGCAGCAATCAGTTCAATTTAACAAGCATGTATTAAATACCTTCTGCGTGTGAGTTACTGGAAATACAAAAAACAAAAGCAAAAATTTGTTCTTGCCCCTCTAGACACCACCACCAACATATACTTTATTTTCTGTACTCCTTTGGATAGAAATGAATGCTTAAAAACAATCAACTTTGATTCCATGCCAAAGACATTTTAAAATTCCCACTTGTGCACTTCTACTTCACCTCCTGAGAATCATTTTTTGCCTTCAAAACTCTATTTAAAAACAACTTTCTTTATAATCTTTCCTTATCCTCTTTCTACCCTGCAGCTGCTTTTCTCCCTCTACCCCGAACTTTGCTATTCAATAGTTTTAGTGTGACTGACTCTTTAGAAACCTATTTGCAGTTTTCTTGCAAAGATACTGGAGAATTTACTATTTCTTTCTCCAGCTCATTTTACAAATGAAGAAACTAAGGCAAACAGGGTTAAGTGACTTCTCCAGGATGATACAGCTGCTATCTGAGGCCAGATTTGAACGAAGGTCTTTCTGACTCTGTTATGCCACGAAAATGAGAGTAGAGACGTTTACTGATTTTAAGTGGAGATTTTATTATCAGTCGGCATGATTGCCGGGGCTTGCTGCCCAAATCAAGTGATCCTGAACAGGAGGAGGTGGGCATTTTTAAAGACTAAAACCACAAAGGGGAGGGGAATCTGCAGCACAGGCAGGAATTACAGAAGCACGAGGTGGAACAAAGGTTATATTCCTTAATGCTGTCGGAGACAAAGGAATGGTACAGGTGACCACAAGTTTTGGCTAATCTAAGTGGGACATGCTGAAATGCCAGGGTGCTCTCAAGGCTTAACGAGACAAAAGGGGCCCCAGTCTGCAGGTGTCACTGCCAGATTACAGGAATGTTTCATGGACTTGCATGTTCTGGGAAATAACATGAGAAGTTTTAAGGGGCTCCATCAGTTTCAAGTGCTCCCTCTCTCTGCCCAGGGAGTCACAGGATTTAGAGTATGAAGGGGGATCAGGCCTCTGGATCCAATGTTGTATTCCCAAACCCAGATTTTCCAAGGTGGGGGACTATGGTCTGTTATCCAGGGTTTTACAACTCCAGGCCTGCTCTTCTATCAACTGTGAGTTATCTTCTCTCTTCTATCAATTACCCCTAAATTACCCTGCATTCACTTTGTAAATACTTATATGTATACATATTCTCTCGCTTAATGGATTGTAAGCTTTTTAAAGGCAGAATATATTTTATTCTTTTCTATGTTAGTGCCTAGTATAGCACCAGATATATATTAGATATTTAATAATAGCCTGCTGGTTATTTCAAAGAAGTGGTAATAATGAATTAGTGATAATCAATTTCGGAGACCTGAAGCAATAAACTAATATTGAGAAGTGCTAAATATGTTAAATGCATTCCTCATTAGGAAATGGATCATTGAAGGAAGAAAAGCCAACAGTTCTTTGGAAGATTATTACAAAGCTCACCATAATGAAAGAGTACTTCCAAATAACTGCTGCTTGACCCAATCCTATTGAAAATTTGTTTTTTTTTCTCCTGCTTCTGGGATTTAACACATGTAAAACCAGTTCACTGTTTTATAAGCATTTTTTTAAATAAAAAAGCCAGAAATACCCAGTTCCCTTATCACTATCCTTGGATATAGATATAACACCAAACCTAATACAAACTCATGTACATCTTTGAACTCTTGGAAAAATTTTTTGGGCATCTAAGGGGCACATTGGCTAGAATACTGGGCTTGAAATCAGAAAGATGCTTCTTCCAGACTTCAAATCTGTCCTCAGACTATCACTAACAGTGTGACCCTGGGTGAGTCACTGAACTTTGCAAATTACTATCTTTACCAACATAACTTTGAAAAGAGATATGAAGAATTGGACAGAACTGAAAAAAATGACTCAACAACAGCAAAAGTTTATTTTGTATAAACATTTTTACCCTTTCACAATTAGTAGGTTTTATATAGTAATTTCACATTAAAATAAACAAAACACTATCCATATGTTTATCACATTTGATCCTCAAAAAAAATCCCATGAAGTATGTATTTTCATGAACTCAATTTAGAGATAACAAATATAAAGTGACATAGTCAAACAACTGCAAAATTTCAGAGACCTAGGTCTTCCTATGTCCAACACTATCTACCATACCACTTAACTTTCCTTAAATTCCCATAGAATGAGTTCTAGTCCTTGAAAACCAGAAATATATCAAAAAGGAGACATAATGAGTCTTTTAAGGATGTACCTTAAAGTTTTTCCTCTTTTGGGAAGCCATATGGGATACCCCGTCAGACCTGTGCTAAGAAAAGATTACAGCTTTTCCAGGTCTTAGTCATAGGCTATGAATAAATGAAGTCTGAAAAGGATGTGACAGTGAGCTCAGTGGGGCTCTGAGAAGCCAGAGCATGGTAATTTGGGCATTATTATTTGTTCTGAATTGCAAAAGCTATCAACTATTCTTATTCTGTAAAATAATTCATTCTACAGTTATAAATGGGCAAATCTGTTCAAAAGCTTCTTTTTGTTTGTTTTGCTTTGGTTCTAGTTTGTTTTTTATTGGCAGACTGGCCCATGCATAGAGTGGGCTGTCTGTTTTGATATGCCCCCCCTTGCCTAATATCCCCTTAACAACCTATTCTCCAGATTCCCTTTCCCTTCATATAGAATCTTCCTGCTGGCAATTTCCAACCCCTTCTTGGCTTCTTCCTTGCACTGACAAGGAGATGCACCTGAGTGAGACACCCCACTCCTTCCTACCTCAGGGATAGTTCTCCAGCAAATTCTATCAGTTAGTATAGTTCCACTGCAGAACTCAAGCAATATTCAAGAAGAAGGGAAGACCCAGGGACTAGGATAAGAAAGAACCATGAATCCTTAAAGATCATAGCCTCCAAGGCTAGGACCACTGTATTCTACTTGTCCTTTCCTCAAATTTAACTTTAATTTTTGGGCGATAATCATTCTGATGTATTTTTTCTTTCACTCTTCCCCCCCCCCACCACTCCAACAAAATTAAGCATTTTTCTCTGTCTGAGATGAAATGAATTTAAAATTAAAAACATATTGGATTTTATTACTTTGTAAGTGTATATGCCTTTTGCCTCGTTCCTACCTTCTCCTTCTCCCTCATTGTTTCTCTTTTGCCTAGACAGTGCCTGACAGATACTAGGCATTTAATATGTATTGATTTATTCATGTTTGACAATTTTCTCAACAAATATCAACAACTTTAAATTCCAAAGAATCTTAGCTGATTATTTTCTGCAATAGAATGTAATATTACTGAAATGATATGTGAAATGGTTAGTTGTCCTTATTTCTATCAGGTGTGACTGAATTAGAAAGGAAAGCACATTATTTTAAAGCTAACTTCTGACATCACTTCTCTCCATGCAAAGGCTACCAAATTTTTGTTGTCTTCTCTTAGTGTATGCCTGAGTCCATAAACTAAATCCTGCTGCTTGGTAATCATGTAATCTTGTCCTATGCAATCATCTACAGTTTATGACCAAAGATCAAAGATTTGGAAACTTTTTACTACACCTCAGCAAAGGACCAGAAGAATATTTCTCAATTTAAATAAATTGTAAATTTAAATATTTATCTGTAAATATTTAAAAGAAAGTGGATAAGAGGGAGAAATCCTGGGATGCAGGTCACTAACAGAAAAAAATGTACAAATGAAAATTATTAAGATTCATTTCCTTTAACCCAGCCATTCCAATGTTAGACATGTACCCTAAGAAAGTCAGGAAAAAAGAGTCCTATACATACTAAAACTTTTTTTAACAACACTGTTTGTAGTTGTAAAAATTATTAATAAAGCAGATACCCATCAGTCAGGGAATAGTTAAAAACACTGTTGCATGGATTTCAAGAGAGACCAATTACTAGCAGCTCGGATGAGCAGGGAGGAGTTGTTAAAAAGAGATAGAAACTAACTCATGCTTTGGGGAGAGCCAGTTATAGGATAAAATAAAAGCAGAATGTTATAGTCTTTATACCTCTCAATCAATTAATCAGTTGTATTATAGGATCATAAGAAATGATCAAGAGGAGGAATTCAAAGAAGTATGGGAAGACATGATCCCATTCAAGGAAAAATAGAACTAAAGAACCAACTTGTATGTAATTAAAAACAACATATATCATTACAGATGTATCATTCTCACCACCAACAAAACAATTGAATTTTGTGTAATTATAATGACTATATTTGATTCTGCTTTCTTTCAAAAGAAAGGGGAGTAAGAGTGTGGGAAATCTCACATACTTTCAAAATCCATTGATTATTTTGGTTAGTTATCTTTGTGTCCTTTCCCCTCCTTTTTTCATTCTGTCAGATCTAACTCTCTGGGTAATGGAAAGGGAGAGCAATATGAGAGGAACTTTATTCTAGCCAACTGTTCAAACTGCCAATTTAGTACCATGTTTGGTCCAATCCATAACCACTATGCTCCTGTTTGCTCTCCTGTCACATTCTCTAGGTACATGTTTTTGCACTCATCTCCCATTCTTTCTTTATGTGTTTCCCAAAAACTTTGAGGCAAACCCTTTTTCAAGACCACTGGAAGCTCAAATCCAAGGGAGGCTGCACTAGGAAAAGTCAGGAAAGCTGAATCAGGAACATTCTAGCCTTATATAAGCAGTTCATGATTTTATAAAAGAATGTATTACTGAATGAAAGTAGGAAAACCAAACCAAAATCCTTGGAATGGACCTCATGCATCTTTTGTCCTTGAGAAACTATGAAGCAGTTTCCAAAGTCACCACCATTCCCAATACTAGGGCTCATTCCTCAGTATGAGACCTTCCCAAAGTCTCTTTTTCTCCCCTGCTCTCTGCAGGTATTCCTACTCTACTGTTAGAATTGTTCCATGCCTTCTTACACTGTGCGATTCTTGTCCATGTTTTTCCAGAAGTCTTGAAGGGAAATTCAATTTAGAACATTGGGGATGATTTTACTGTCAATACTCCATTCTCTGTGCCTAATATACCAAAGAATATTGGTGTTACAAGGCCAGCAGGTGAGTGGGGATGGTTTAAAGCCTGACTTCTTAAGCTGGTTTGCAACCCTATATTGGGTCTCACAATTGAAAGGAGGAGGATCACAAAATTATGATTTATAAATTTGTATAACTACTTTTATATACCTATTTATGGGGTATGAAATTACTGAAAACCTGAGAGATTTTCCACATCTAATTAACTTGATTTCAATGATGAATACATCTCTGTCCACAACTTCTTTTCAAAGTATATAAATATATGTGTGTGTATGTGTGTATAATAACGACACAAGGTGAACATTGAATTATAAATCAGACAGTAAATGCTTTACATACAAATTGTTTCAGTATAGAAAATGAGTCAACTTTTTCATATCCTTATTTCTCTCAACAAACTGAATTTATAGTTTTGAACAATTATTCTTACAGTCTCATCCCTTATAATGCCTGGTGTGACTTTTAATGTATATGTGGGAGACATATGACCTGAACAGAGAATCCCTAGGGCTGCATCTTATTTTATTTCTTCAAGATAATTTAATTCAATATTTATTAACTAGCACATGCAAGGCCCAGAGAATCCAAATACAAAATTTTAGTACTCCTAAAAAAAAGTTAACAATCAAATGTTAAGTATATGCAAAACAATATAAATGATTTTGTGAAGGAGAGAATACTAGTAACTGGGATGAATGAATAAAGACTGACAAATGTAATGATATTTAGAAAATAACTAGCCATAATTTTTAAAGTAATAAACAATAAAAGAGCAAAATTTGATTTATCCATTCATTTAAATTAATATCTGCTTTTCTAAATCATCATAATTCCTCCCCTTCTCATTCTACCATCCCCTAGAGAACCATCTCCTATAACAAATAATTATTTTAAAGAAGAAAAAAAAACCAAAGGAAAAATAAATCAGCACGACTAATGAGTATATTGAAAAAAATCTCAAAATGTGTGTAATATATAACACCTGTGTACCTGACACTCTACTTACACAAAAAATGTCTTATCAGAATTCTTCTTTTGAGTCATAATATTGCAACATTCACTTTTGATTTCTGTGTGTGTAATTGGTTGTTCTATTTAAATTTTTATAGTATGTGGTACACATATACATACAAATACAATGTATGTACATTACCTATATTTATTTTTCCTGGCTCTATTTGCTTCACTCTGTATCAATTCACATAGATCTTCTATATTTCTCAGTATTCATTTTGTCTTCCCCCAAATTATGGGCATCTACTTTGTTTCAATTACTTTGCTATCATACAAAGTGCTACTATAAATATTTTGGCCTAAAAATAGGGATTTTTTTTAAAGCAATGTCCTCTAAGTCTACTTTAAGAATATGTACATTTTCAATAATTAAATAATTACTTTTGAGATACCTTTCAAAATGTTCATGCTAATTTATAATTCCATTAACAATGTAGTAGTGTGACTATCATCTTCCCACAATCCCTCCAATATTGATTATTCCCATATTTTAAAAATTTTTCTAATTTGTAGAATGTATGATGAATCCTCAGAACTGTTTTGATTTACATTTCTTTTATTATTAAGCATTAACTATTTGAATTATCTGTCTGAAAATTTCACTTTTTTCACTTTATTTTTATTAACTTTTTTGACTTATTTATTGGGAAATATACTTTTATATAAATAACACATATGTACACACAATTATCTCTTTCACACCACAACTTTCACCATTGTAGTTTGGTATATCCTAGGTTGGTATAATAAGAAATTGTATGGGAATTTGGGGGGAATTTTGCAAAAGCTCCAGTTGACATACAAAGGACAGGAAATAAGACAGAAAACATTTCTTTTAATAACATAATAATTCAGGCCTTTTATCTGGTTTGAAGAAAAGGCCAAAAAAAATTACATGGATTTTCTAGATCACAGGGGTACTATGTCTCTAATCTCTTCAATGTAAATGGGATAACTAGATCACATTTTTCTGACAAAGATTTCAAATATATGTATGTTGTATATATATGTATGTGTGTATGTATATCTAGATATATTTATGTATCTACATAGATAAATACTTATACAAAATCTTTATAAGAGAAATTATAACACAAATATTTCCCTCCATCCAACTTTTGCCTTTTTTCATTTTAAGTGCATTGATAGTGTTTTGCTGAAGATTTTCAGCTTTTTATAATCAAAGCTATTTTATTTCTTGTAATTACCTCTATCCTTTGTTTTGTAAAGAATGCATCTTGTTTCCACAGTTATAAGGTTTTTATATTATCATCTTTAATATTAGGTTTGCCGATCCATTTAAAAATGTATTATGTAATATAGTGTAGAGTGCTTGCCTAAATTTAATTTTTGCTACACTGCTTGTCAGTTTCACTTTATTTTTTTATATTTAATTATTCTTTCCCAAATAATTTATGTTTTCTAACTATCTAACACTTTGTTATGATTATTTCTTTTTTTGGTCTAATTTGGTCTATTGATTTCTCTCTGTTTTAAACCAATTTCCCTTGTTGTTGATTATTGCTTCTAGTCTGGAAGTGCCATTTCTCTTTTATCCTTCTCTCTTTTCATTCTCTTCCTTGATACTCTATATCTTTTTTTTTCAAATACTGTTATTTTTTTCAAGTGGTAAAAGTATTCTTTGGTAATATGACTGGTTAGCATCAGAATTTTAAACCTATTTTTGTAATATTGTCATTTTTATTATATTGGCACAGTATGGCTTCTATACCTGTGTATGTATATAACAACACATACTTTGTCAAAGGCTTTTTCCTTACTGATTGAGATAATCATGTGGCTTTGAATTTTTTTGCTTACTATTGTTAAATATATTTGTTGCTTTTATTGTTTTTACTAATGTTGGACAATCTTTGTATTTTGTTATGAAATTATGGTCATAATCATAAAGAGTGATATTATAAGCAAATCAGAAGACAAAGTATAGTTTATCTCTTAGATCTGTGGAGAAGGAATGAATTTGTGGCCAAAGAAGAACTAGAAATCATTTTTGGACAAAATTAGATAATTTTGATTATATCAAGTTAAAAAGATTTTGTACAAACAAAGCTAATGAAGACGATCAGAAGTAAAGCAATAAACTGGGAAACCATTTTTACATTTAAAGGTTCTGATAAAGGCCTTATTTCTAAAATATATAGAGAATTGACTCATATTTATAATAATTTAAGCCATTTTCCAATTGATAAATGGTCAAAGGATATGAACAATTTTCAGATGAAGAAATTAAAAACATTTCTAGTCATATGAAAAGATGCTAATATCACTATTGATCAGAGAAATGCAAATTAAGACAACACTACACTTCTCAGATTGGCTAAGATGACAGGAAAAGACAATGATGAATGTTGGAGGGAATGTGGGAAAACTGGAACACTAATACATTATTGATGGAGTTGTGAACAGATCCAACCATTCTAGAAAGCAATTTAGATCTATGCCTAAAGGGCTATCAAACTGTGCATAGCCTTTGATCCAGCAGTGTTTCTATTGGGCTTATATTCCAAAGAGATCTTAAACAAAGGAAAGGGATCCACATGTGCAAAAATGTTGTGGCAGCTCTTTTTGTAGTGGCTAGAAACTGGAAACTGAATGGATGCCCATCAATTGGAGAGTGGCTGAATAAATTATGGTATATGAATGTTATAGAATATTATTGTTCTGTAAGAAACAACCAGCAGGATGATTTCAGAGAGGCCTGGAGAGACTTACATGAACTGATGCTAAGTGAAATGAGCAGAACCGGGAGATCATTATACACAGCAACAACAATACCATATGATGATCAATTCTGATGGGTGGGGAACTTCTTAAAAATGAGAAGATTTAAATCAGTTCCAATGATCTTATGATGAAGACAACCATCTATACCCAGAGAGGGGATTGTGGAAACTGACCGTGGATTACAACATAGCATTCTCACACTTTCTGTTATTGTTTGCTTGCATTTTGTTTTCTTTCTCATTTTTTTTCCTTTTTGATTTGCTTTTTCTTGTGCAGCAAGATAACTGTACAAATATGTATGCATATATTGGACTTAACATATATTTTTACCATGTTTAACATATATTGGATTACTTGCTATCTAGGAGAAGGGATGAGGAGGAGAGGAAAAATTGGAACACGAGGTTTTGCAAGGGTTAATGTTGAAAAATTATCCATGAATATTTTTTGAAAATTAAAAAGCTTTAATTAAAAAAGAATTATAGTCATAATGATGAATATAAGAGGTGAATTAGTATTGTTTAAGAAGATTTTTTTCAAAATAGTTTTAAATCAATATTCATCAGATTCAAAGATTATCCTCCCTCCTTCCAACCCTCTCTACCTTACCACTCTGTGCGTGTATATGTTTCTCACTCTTTCCAATCGTTTAGATATTAGAACTATATATTTCTTATAAAACAATTCTGATAGAATACTTTCTTGTTCAATTTTTGAGAGCAATTCATATAGTAGTGGTAATAATTGTTCTTTAAAAGTGTCATAGGACTCCATGTTTGACCATCCTCATGGATCTTGGCCTCATCACTCCTCCACCAATACTAAGGACTCGGGCTGGTCCAGAGATCCTCCAGAGAGCTAGGCGGAAAGGTATATTTTGGCATCTCAGCATGGGGGCTCTAGAAACCACGGTAAATTTTGGCACCCCAACTTGGGGGCTCTAGAAAGCACATTACATTTCTCTATTTTGTGTTCCCCAATATATTAACATTTAAATATGCATAATAGATTCTGATTATTGTTTTGTTTCTTCTTGTTTTATTGTGATTTCATTATATTCATTTGCTATTTTTATTTGATTTTTTGTCTTTTTAATCAGATTGCCTAAAGGATTATTAATTTTATTAGCAAGAAAAATCTTTTAGTTTAATCATTTCTATAGTTATTTTTGGTTTCCAGTTAATTTCTACTTTAATATTTAAGATCTCTTTGGTGCTTATTTTAAGTTTGTTTATTTGTTGATTTCTTATATTTAAAAGTGTATATATGGTTTATTGTTCCTGTATTTTTTAATTTTGTTAATATATATTTTGAAGGGATATGATTTTCCTCCCAAGTGCTGCTTTAGTAGAATCATGGAAATTTTATTATGTTGCTTCATCACTATTATTTTTAACATAACTATTTGTTTCTATGATTTGTTCTTTGACTCATTATTTTGGGTTTCATTTCAGTCTTCATTTGAATCTGCTTCATGAACTGATTACTATTTTTATAGCATTATGATATAAAAATGATAAATTTTTATCCTCCCTCCCTCAAAAAAATAAAAATATGTACTCTTTCTGCCTTTAAAAAAAAAGAGTTGTTTGCTTTATTTCTGTAGCGAAACTAGGTTAACACAGTGGATAGATAGAGCAATGTACTTGGAATCAGGAAGACTCATCTTCATGAGTTCCTATCCAGCCTTAAATGGATACTGTGTGACCTTGGGCAAGTCATTTATTTCTGTTTATCTCGGTTTCCTCATCTGTAAAAATGAGTTGGAGAAGGAAATGTGTGACTTTTAGAAATATCAGTCCCGACAGTTGCTGGAGATCCTCCTTTTTCCCCTGTAGATATTTTCCTATGTCTCTGTGTAGTTCATTTTGGACCTTTGTCTTTTTCATCATCATTTCCCTCTGATTTGCCATGAAATTTACTTCTTGGTTCCAAGTATTTCCACTTTTCTAAGTTTTAGATGAGCTCTGGGGCTCTGATTCCCTTCTTCTCTGGATAAAGAATGGTCTCTTTAAGTAGATCTAAACAGCAGATTATATCCATCGAAGGTTTCCATCTCTCTTTATAAATTATCTTTTGCATGAGATACTGCTGACTTTTTCCCCCCATTTCAAATACTCCCTTTGTCACTCATTCCATTCTCCCATATTTTCTTTTCTTCCATGAGTATGCAGAAATTAGAATTGAGTTCTATTGAAATTCATTGCTTGAAGAATTGAGTAACTGAATTAGGAGTCAGGGATTAATTTCTGTTGTTAGTTCTTAGAATTGTTACCATGTTAGGTCTCTTAGTGTCCTATAATGTGGAGGCAGCTGAAATTACTCTAACTCTTATACTTATTTCCTATTTTAGAAGGGTTTGAGAGGTTGTGAGGATTGGAGAAAACATTTAATCTGTTATCTCATGGGTTACTTAAGTCTAGAAATGAATTTTTCCTACAGAAAAAGCCTGCTTTTTCCAATGAAGAACTGAAAAACTAAGGGGGGAGGGGTTGGCAAAGAAAACCTGAGGTACTTAGAAGATTATCCTATTCCCTGAGGCACAAAAGGATATCAGCTCAGCTTTCCAGCCCTACCCTGGTGCAGATCTTAAGAAACTCCATCTTAACTGTAAATCAAAAAACCAAGTTCTGATATCAAAGTCCAAGGTTAAATTTCCCCTATAAATATATTCATGGCCTAAGCCATCTTTGTTAAAATCCCTTTTTATTCCAATATGCTCCACTTCATGGTGTCTTTCTACTCCTCCCCTCCTCCATGCCTCATGATATCTTTCTTCTCACTCCTTCCCCCATGCCTTATGATGCCTTTTTCCTTGTTATAACTAACTCACTTTTTTAGGGTACTAAACTCTTCTTTGGATTTAGCTTGCCAGTCATTGACATACTCCCACTTCATGGCATATTCCCTATCTCCTGGTTAACTGTGAGTTCCAACAGGGAACTTGTCTTTTTTCCTTGTTAATTATCAAAACCCATTTTCTTGCTAACTATATGCTCTCCTGATGCTATTTCATATTTACCAATTCCGGTGTCTATTTTACTTCTTCATTTTGTTTCTTGTTTCTCTTCTTGTAAATAGAAGTGCCATCAGTAAGAGAAGCCCTTGTGAATTCTTCACATGTGCATTGTGCCTAATATTTCAAACTAGAATTGCTACCCCAACCTCATCATTTAGTGCTAAATCTCATCATTTTCCATTCTATTTTCATTGAATTTACCCTTTAAGAATATATTAGAGGCAGCAGTGCATAGAGTATTGGGTCTGGAGTTAGAAAGACCTGAATTCAAATTTGGTCTCAGAAATTTGCTAGCTATGTGACCTTAGGCATGTCACTTAGCCTCTGTTTGCTTCAGTTTACTAACTTAAATAAATCAATAAAAATAATTAAATAAAGAAAATGATAGCACCTATATCAAAATTAACTATAAAGGCTTATACATGAAGTAAGATGCTATCTGCATCTTGAAAAAGAACTGATAAATTGAAGTATGTATATAATGATTTTATATCTCTTGATCTCCATATATGTGTGCATACATACATATGTGTGTATGTGTATGTATACACATGTACACAATTTGTATCTAATAGTAACCATCCCTAAGGCAAGATGGGGCGGGAGAAAAAGGAAGAAAAAGCAAATTTACATGATAACTTTATTATAAAAAATAGCAAGTTGTACATAATAGATTTTCATCTTTCATGTGCAGTTTATATTATATTATGGAAATGCTCACTTTATTACATAAATTAAAGATTAAATTAATTAAAAGTAAAGTGTTTTCCACAGTGTCTTGCATGCATGCTTACTTCTTTCTTTTTATCTTTCTTCCCTTGCTATTATAAAATAGGAACATAGCCCAGAGGCTGCCTGTGTCTTCTTGTTTATCTATCAGCTTCAGTGACCCCATCCCCCAAAGCAATAGCTTTTTACAAAATCTGTTACGGCATTGAATTTTGTTGCAAATCATTAAATATATTAATTTTGCAACTATGTTGTAAATTGCATTTAATCCCATGCTTTATATATATATATATATATATATATATATATATATATATATATAT